>JAODAL010006598.1:0-131930 GCA_025379985.1 Phyllomedusa bahiana | reverse complement strand
TCTTTTTTTTTCCCCAATTTGAAAGAAACCGTGCTCAGCCTTGTACACTGCCACGTTATTCAACTCGATTGAATTACCAAAATTGCAGAGTTCACTACTTGGCTATCGCTGACCGTTTTAAGAAATTGAATGGAGTGGTAGTTTGCATGATTGACCGCTGCTCCATTAAAGGGGTTTTGCCACGAAGTAAAATTGCCGTGGGAAGTTTGAAAATTAAATAAACATTTTCACCATTCATCATTATTAACAATTCTGTACCGTTTTTGTTTTAGCTGCTCCCTTAGTGATCCATTGTTTACAGCTCATCTCCAGGGGATATGAACAGGGCTGAGAGCTCCTCACTCCCGGTCGCACATGCTCAGACATCACCTCTCTTCTCAGGTAGCTGCTGAGTTCAAACCCCAGGTGCTGTCGTTCTACTCCTGTCCTTTGGACTAGTTAGTAATAAGTTAAACAGTGCAAATAAAAAGAGAAACCTCAATGAGGTCTGTGCATTGATAAAGAGAAAAAAAAATCCTGCAGGGATTTGAACCAAGGACCCTTGTGCTGTAAAGCAAAAATGTGACCTCTGAGCTACAGTGTAGCTACCTACAATTCTATATAAACAAACTACAGAGAGGAAAGGCCTGGTGATGTCATCCTGCTGGGTCACATGATAGGCAATTCAAACAAATTACACACGCCCCCTTCTGGCACACAGAGCTGAAGAGCTGGATGCAGGAGGTATGAAATGAGATCATGGCAAAACCCCTTTTACGAGGCACTGCCATCTGTCAGCCGCCATGTTGAGGCCGGTTCCTTAGTCAGCCACAGACAATGTAAAAGTGGCTGCTCAAACATTGCACTCTCCATTTATTTTTGTGTGCGTTATGAGTACAACCCTAACAAAGAAAAAGCGTACACCTTTACATAGTTAGTACGGTTGAAAAAATACTTCTGTCCATCAAGTTCAACCAATGATGGGGAAAGATGTGGATGAAGGAAAGGGGATAGAGAATTTTCAATCTTAGTTTCCCCTACTGATGAAGACTTGGAACCCATAAGGAGGGAACCAACCTGCCCTAAATGAATATTTCTGCTCCCAAAATTGCCATCAGAATGGATCTAGAATTTCATACAACTACATAGGTATTAATATTTTTTCGTTCTAGGTAGGTATCTAAGCCTTTCTTGAAACCCTCACCTGTTCCTGATGTGACCAGCTCCTGAAGTGGCTATTGCACAGATTAAAAGTTCTTTTAGGGGAAGAACGCTCTTCTCCTTGGAGGAACTGAAACCTTTTTTCTCCAGATGGAGGGAGGGGCCCCCTTTTTTCTTTGAGGGGTTTTACATGAAATAAGCTTTTCAGTTACTTTTTGTAGGACCATTTTATATACTTATATAAATTAATCATGTACCCCCGGAGCCATCTTTTCTCAAGACTAAATAAGTTCAATTCCATTACTTCTCATAACTAAGATGCTCCATTCCCCTTATAAGTTTGGTTGCTCGTCTTTGCACTCTCTCTAGCTCCATTACATCTCTTCTATAAACTGGGATCCAGAATAACACGATATTCTAAGTGGGGTCACACCCCAAAGCTTTATACAGGTAGGAATCGCATCCTTGTCCCGCGAGTCCAGGCCTCTTTTAATACACCCAATATCTTACTTGCCTTAGAGGCAGCTGATTGACATTGCATGCTGTCGTAGTCAATGATCTACAAGAACCAGCCACGATCTTTCTCAACAAGCATGTTCTCCCAGTTTTTCTCCCCCTAGACATATGATGCTGCAGATTATTTCTACCCAGATGCAGAACCTTACATTTATCCACATTGAACCCCGTTTGCCAAGTGGATGCCCAAGCTCTGTGTGTCCAGGTCTACTTGCAATTTATGAGCATCTTCCATAGATTGCACTACCCTGCATAGCTTGGTGTCATCTGCAAAATGAGAAACCGTGCTATTGATCCCATCCACTATATCATTAATAAATACATTAAATAAGAGAGACCCAATACTGAGCCCTGGGGCCACCACTCACAACCGGGGAGCACTCAGAGTAGGAGTCATTTACCACCACTCTCTGAGTACGATCCAGCAGCCAGTTTATACACTGTTATTTCTAACCTAATAGACTTAAATTCAGTCGGGAACTCGGGACCATGTTTCTCATGATCGATAGGTTCCTGTGGATAGGGGATAAATGTTCATGTTGCAACCCATGGCTTTGCATGTGAGGATTCTGTCTTGGGGGTGTGGGGACGCTCGTAGGACATTTATTATTTTTGTAAGTTATAAAGAGGATCAGGAGATTGATGACTTGTTTACGACATATAAACACTGACAAATTGTTTTAATTAGATGTGGTTTATTGTTTTCCATTACTTTAGCATTTCTTTAAAAAAACATAGAATAAAACATTCCGTCGGGAGTCTTGTGGGGCGCGTGACCCCATTTATCCAACCAGATCGGTGCTTCAGAAGGCACACGCCACGCACACACACTATACTGCAGCATCCGTAGGACTGTGAATCACACTGGGTATGAAGAGGATCCAAGCCAGACAGGGACTCTTCCTGAGATCTGGGTGTAGAGTTACAATTCGGAGAGTAAAGAATACAATTTTTTTTCTGATACGTGATATAAAAAACATGGCCGACCGGCACTATCGATACCAGGCAGTGGTCACTCCTTGGGAAGGAAGGCTTTTTAGAGGAGTGTATTTAAAAATGTTTTAATTATCCAAATTTCTCCTCCTCAGTAACAACCCCAAAATGTTAATGCCCCCTGTGTCACAACCCTGTCACTTGCTAACCCCAGCCCAGCATAAGGATTGGTAAAGACGAGGGGTACAATTCCTGTAGAGCTGATGGTCTTACAACAAATACTGAATTCCTGGTGCTCTTCGGCAACGCTCCTCTATCCCGTAATAACTTCAACGTAGTTGGCGGGGTAGAGACCAACTTGACCGTGATCAGTCACGCCTTTGCACCAGCCTTGTTCGTCCTCATCTTCAATCTTTGTCAGTTCATCACCTGGAGACAACAGTTTTCGTTAGAGAGGTGTTGTACTTTTTAAAGTAAACCTGCTGCCCTGTCGGAGAGCAGGATATAATAAAGAGGCAAAGGCTGAGCTCTGTGATATGCAGGATTATATGATTTGAGGCAGAGTAATCCCAAGAGGATTCCTAAAAGAGAAAGTGAAAGTCCTGCTTCTCCCAGCCACATACAATGATCAACTGTTTCCTCTGTATATACACGAATCCTGGAAAAGCTGTTGCTTTTCCTAAAGAAGCAGAAATGAAAAATTCCTATATTCCCTTGACTGCTTTTTTAGTGTTTATAGAATGCTGCTGATATTGGGTTGTGTGTTTGCCTTGCTTTGCGTGCATCTATGCTAATTTTTTTTAAATGTTTTGGATGTGCTGAGAAAGGGGAATACTTCTCCTTGGGGAGAGCACCATATAGGTGTGTAGAGTTTTGAGATTGCCATATTGCCCTCCACTAATATATGATATGCAGATGCTTAGTGGAGGGCAAAAAGGCCATCTCAAAACTCCACACACCTATATGGTGCTCTCCCCAAGGAGAGATATTCCCCTTTGTGAGACACTCATTGCCTCCCACCCAGCCAGCCAGTATACTCTGCTGTGCACTGATGAGGGGCAAAACCCCGAGACAGCTGTCTGCAGATGAGCGATACTAGCTTGGCTAACATCCCTTTTGCTTCTTAAAGGTTCAGTGAGTCGGAATCAAATTGAGGATTTGTTACATCCAATAGAGGGCGCTTGAGCTTCTCAGCTCCATTCCCATAATGCCTTGTGATATTGGATGTGCTGACCAATTTTTTATTTCTTAATTGTTTGTTTTGGGAGAGGTTAGCCTCCTTTTTGGTTGTGCACTCGGGCCATCCAAACAGACCTGTTTTTAATCAGAGCAGAATATAGCTGGGATCGTCTCTCTGAAAGGATGGAGGTCTGAACAGAAACCAAGTGAGGTAAGATGTCAGAGTAGGGTCCCATCTAAACTGAGGTCACCTTGTCGCATTGAATGAGCAATTACGGTTTTGATTAAAATTGCGCACTAAAAACCTCAAATTTTCATGTTTCCTAAAGTAGCAAAAATGCATTTGGAAAAATTCCTACAATCGTAGTTTAGGTTCACAAGCTCTATAGGCCGCTCTTACTAGTGTAGAATACTGTATTCTATTAATGAAGATGGTGGAACTGACAGAACTAATGAGGATAAGTGAGTAAGTGGGTGCTGCTTTATTGAACTTTGTTACCAAGAATAGATAGGAGCAATAATCATATATACTATATGTCCGAGGTATAATAAAAATTGCCCCCAATAATGCACAAGCATTAATACCATGCCATAGACATATCTGTTTTTGTGGCCTAAAAAAAAAAAATGCATGTGCTATCCTGTATGTTTTTGGAAAATAGCGATGTCATTCCTGTGCAATTTGTATGGGTATGTTCACACGGCGTAATTGCGGCGCATACAGTACAAGCCGCAATACGCCGGGTGATTTGGGAGTCACACTGATCAGCGCCTACTCCCGAAGCATTACTCGTGGCGCATAATCGCCGCAAATAATTGACGTCTCTTATTTCCCCACCCGTACAATACGATCATATTGTACGCGCGGGGGGGGACGAGGCGTCATCCATAGTTCTCTATGTGAGCTCTGGATTACCGTAATTGTGGCGCGCATTTCACTGCATATTAAGTGCACTGGAGATTATGCAGCATATATGGTTTAGAGCACGGGTGTCAAACTGTGGCCCTCCAGCTGTCGGGAAACTACAACTCCCATCATGCCCCCAGGTATAGATTATACAAAATCATGATGGGAGTTGTAGTTTACCAACAGCTGGAGGGCCGCAGTTTGACACCCTTGGTTTAGAGGGTTCCTTTACCAAAATACAAGAATAAATTAGAAGTCATCTAGAATCTCTAAATTACAAAGTGGAGACTTGGAGAACTTGATAATAAGGACCTCATCAAAGGTTTTACTGATGTGTTTTTTTGGTTTTTTTTTTGTCCTGACCTTTTGTTTTTTTGGCAAAAGAAAGTACAAGACGCAATGTGGACCTCCCATACATTGGTATAAATCAGCCCTGTTATTGACTTTTACAGACCTCCCAAAATTCCAGATTTTAATTGGAACTGCCCAGCAAACAAACTTCATGCACATGTGCGCTAAGTTGGGGTTTTTGAATGTTTTGTGGGTGATTCAGCACTGGAGTGATGCTTATACTCTCCCTCTAATGGGGATTCAAATGTTAGGAGTAAGGGTACGTTCGGTGTTTTAGAAGTACGTGCTGGCAGCGGCTCCCATTGATTTTCACTTTCCCCGGCGCATATTGTACACCGGGGAAAACACCAGGTTATTACAGCTCTCAATGAGAGCTATGAATTCCCGTATTTGCGGGGAGCATTGAAGCAAAGTTACGTGCCGAATTCCACCCTGCAAAAACATTGTGTGAACACACCCTAGTGCTATTATATATACAGGCAGTCCCTGACTTACACCGTTCCGACATACGTCCCCTAGTAACAAACGGAGACTTATGGGGCGTGGCTGACATTCAACACTGAGTCACGCCGCTTGATAACCAAGTGCCAGCATGCCACTTCTGGACATGATATCCAGATCGTTAGGTGTCATCTTCGTAAAATGGGCACAGTCAGCTAAACATTTGTAAAAACCCTTCCCTGTACTATCCCAAACTAAAAAAAAGGAATTACATTCAATAAATCTACCTGTTCCGACTTACATACAATTTCAACTTAAGAACAAACCTACAGTCCCTATCCTGTATGTAACCCGGGGACTGCCTGTATATATTGATGAGTTGTAATAATACTTTACAGACGCAATTTATTATTAGAGTCAAAATCCTTACCTGCTTTAAAACTGAGCTCATCAGACTCCTGTCCGGAATAATCGTAGACGGCTCGGACCCGCACTCCAGGGACATTTACTGGAGGCTTATTCATACTATAAAACAGGACAATTGACAAATATTAGGATCACAGACAGAACATACATATAGCAGTCCCACCCAGTGGATACCCAGGCACAGGCTCTATTGTTCTGATACTTCACTGTTAGACGTTTCTTCCACATTACACTGGTCCTTTAACATTCACTATTAATAGTTTCAGTACGACCATTGTATGTTGAAACCAGAACTCTATGGGAAAACTGGTGATTGGTTCGGATGTGTCCCCAGAATAAGGCAAATGAATATTAAAGAAAATGGAGCAGATACTAATAAAGCGCCTCCTTCCATATAACATCAGAGAGAGCAGCTGGAAATCACTTTCTATGATGAGGTCAAGAGCTTCTTTGGGTTATGTATTTTATACATAGTGTACCAGAAGAAAGAAAATGGGGCCCTTACCTGGTGCCCAAAGGAGCCGCTCATCCTGCACATGTAAGAGCAGTACATAGCATGTAGTACCACACTGTGCTGTAGAGAGGGGCTATAGACCACCAATCACTGTATGCACCTCACTAATACATGGAAGAGCAGTACAGGACATGTAGTACTGCACTGTACTGTAGAGAGGGGCTATAGACCTCCAATCACTGCATGCACCTCAGTAATACATGTAAGAGCAGTACAGGACATGTAGTACTGCACTGTACTGTAGAGAGGCGCTATAGACCACCAATCACTGCATGCACCTCACTAATACATGTAAGAGCAGTACAGGACATGTAGTGCCACACTGTACTGTAGAGAGGCGCTACTAGACTGCCAATCACTGCATGCACCTCACTAATACATGTAAGAGCAGTACCGGATATGTAGTACCGCACTGCACTGGAGAGAAGCGTTATAGACTGCCAATCACTGCATGCCCCTCACTGATACATGTAAGAGCAGTACAGAACATGTAGTTCCGCACTGTACTGTAGGGAGGCGCTATAGACCTCCAATCAATTCATGCACCTCACTAATACATGGAAGAGCAGTACAGGACATGTAGTACCACACTGTACTGTAGAGAGGCGCTATGGACCACCAATCACTGCATGTACTTCACTAATACATGTAAGAGCAGTACAGGACCTGTAGTACCGCACTGTACTGTAGAGAGGTGTTATAGACCACCAATCACTGCATGCACCTCACTAATACATGTAAGAGCAGTACAGGACATGTAGTACCGCACTGTACTGTAGAGAGGCGCTATAGACCACCAATCACTGAATGCACCTCACTAATACATGTAAGAGCAGTACAGGACATGTAGTACCGCACTGTACTGTAGAGAGGCGCTACTAGACCACCAATCACTGCATGCTCCTCACTAATACAGAAGTTATACAAGTAAAATGTTCTTCATTATTGGCTGGATCAGTGACTGGAACATTGTATCTTAAAACCACATTTAACATAGAATGATCTTTCCTGGGACATTGTATGTTAAAAAAAAATAGTATACTGAGGCCATTGTAATTGAAAACCGGGGAGACGCGGCGCTGGAACTGGAGAAAGGTGTTTAGTTTCCATTCTGTCCCTTATGGACATGGACGTCCCCCCTGCAGCACGGGGCGAGGAGAGATTTTTTTTTTCCTGCGTAGATAGATGACTCTGATGGAAGTGTACAGGTATCTATGTATCAAAAAAACCCCCCCATGTGTTTTAAACATTAAAAAAATTTTTTTAATTGGGGTTTTAAAAATTTGACTTTTTGTCTTTAATCGGGGAAAAAAAAAGGGCCCAATCAACCCATTTGTTGGAACTTTTTTTTTTAAATTTGCCCTCACCGGGAGGAACACAAATCCCAGCATTTTAAACTTCACTAAAATTAAAATAAAATATATATATATAAAAATAAATAAAAATATTTAAAAATAAAATAAAAATTTTCAATATCTTTTTTTTTTTTTTTTTTTTTTTTTTTTTTTTTTTTTTTTTTTTTTTTTTTTTTTTTTTTTTTTGTTTTATTTTTTTTTTTTTTTTTTTTATGTGTTTTTTTTTTGTTCTTTTTGTTTTTTTTGGGGATACATAGAAAAATCCTCCCCATGTGTGTTACATACATGTACCAATCTCAGTCTGTAGGTGCAGAATCGAAATGCTCGGACTTGTAGTTCTTTATCTGCTGACTTATTCAGCTAATGTGGAACCACACGTCCCAGCATGCTACACTAGTGTGTGTAGCATGCTGAGACTTGTAGTTCCATATTAGCTGCCTCAGTCAGCTGATGAGGAACTACAAGTCCCAGCATTTAGATTCTCACCTACAATATTAAAAAATATATACATATATAACGTATTATATATATATATATTAATTGTGGAAGACAACCTCAGGTGCTCGCAGGGTTCTGCCACTAGGTGGCGTACAGCAGGAGACCTGCTGCCGGCGTGCCACCGAAAACCTGGTTTTGGTGGGGGAAGGCAACCATTTATCGTCAGTAACCATAGGTTACTGATATTTGTAGCTAGGATGGTTACTATGCAGCTTACCCGGGACGGTCACAGCGTTGGGTGGGAGGCCGTCCCCACGTTCCAGGCCAAGTTTTGGGCAAGTCCAGGGAGACCTATTAAAGGCCTCCTACTACAAGTGATGAAGGGGCGTCTTCTGCTACCTGCAGTGTTGAGTAGCAAAGGAGCAGGAGAGAGGCTCTGGCCCCCAGAGGCTTGAAAGAATCCGTGACCCAGTGGGAGACTGGGAGAAATTGAGAGGGTATATTGTGGGTTTGAATATTAGGTCCAGCTCACACGTTAGAGAGGGACGCTCTGTATATGTTTAGTCAGTAGCCAGACGGCCTGATGTTTTTGTTTGTTTTCTATTCCTGTGCCTCAATAAAGCGATCCTGGAGCTAAAGTACCCCCAGAACGGTCCAAGATGGTGTCCGGACGCAAGTGAGGCGTCACAATATATATTCGGCGCCTCGGGCAATCGTACGCTCTGCCCGTCCTTATGAACGGCCCTAATCTGAACTATGTCGAATAGTCTCCAAAACAATGGGAATTTCACAAGAGAACAGAGAGTGACTTTTTATCACTATATTTACTTTTTTGCCATAGGCAAACTTAAACTCTATCCGTTCTCTATCTATAAAACACTAAAACGTAACTTTTATTATGTATAACTCTTAACCTCTATACACACTATTAAAAACCTGATTTCTAACCTTTCAATTTATCCATTTCTAGTTGTGAAGGAAAAGCTCCTTTTCCTTCAGGAGTAGAAAGGGACATATTGAGAGGTTAGAAATCAGGTTTTTAATAGTGTGTATAGAGGTTAAGTGTTATACATAATAAAAGTTACATTTTAGTGCTTTATAGATTGAGAACTGATAGAGTTTAAGTTTGCCTATGGCAAAATAGTAAATATAGTGATCTGAACTATAGCACAGCTGGTATGGAGGGCAGTGTTTTCTATGCCCTGTATTATCTCACCTGCTGTCGGTGGGCGTCACACTATATAACTTCACTTTTTCCTCTTTCACTTTCTTCTTTTTCACTATCTGTTGTTCAGAATCCGGATTCCACTCCTGCAGATGAATATTCAACCTGAAATGAACATGTTCCTCTCTCCCGTACATCATACAGCGACACAGCAGGTGTCTGCTACATTATTCCCTATAGTAAAGAACATAAAACCCTTTTGGCCCAGGTTGGGCAATAGAGGGGGTCTGTGGACACCTTTACTGTATACGCCTGGAGCTTATGGTAAATGTACACTGTGAAGAATAGCCCTAAAGATGTTAGGAAACTCCTACATTTTATTTTCATGCAGTTATGTCTTATATTACCAACTATATGGATTTCTATAAGGAGGAGAAGTTAGCTACTTCCTTTCTTTCTGATGGTTTAAAGCAAAATCCAATAGGATCAGAAAGGAGGCGGTGTGGCAAGAAGCAGCACCATGTGATATCGGCAAAATCACAGTATACAACACTTTTGCCTCTGTTCTTTCTTAATGGGACACTCTTGTCACAAAGGAGTATTTTTGCTATCATCAATCTGTCTGGAAAATATTTTAGCAGTCCTATGCAATTAAAAAATAAATATTAAACCTTCCCTTCTCTAGCTATGATAGTGCAGAGATAAAACTCCAGTATGGCGGGGAAGACTAATCTCAGTTTACCATTGATACTGTGAGAAATGCCTCTCTGCATGTAGTCTAATTACATATAGTAGGGAATGACAGAATGTATTGTTCTCTGGACAGGCTTAGTTATACATTAGACTAGACTACAAGGGCAATGGCAAGAGCAATGCATGAAAGGATAATAGGTCAATCTTATTCTCCTCATGGGGGGTTCTTGCTTTCTTCACACCCATCAGGTCATGCTAATAAGGGTACGTGCAGACGGCATCTTGGATACGTTTTTGCAATATGTAAAACATATTGTGTCAAACGCATCCCAAAAACGTATCACAAAGTGTGATGTGTATTTGGATACGTTGTCTGGACTGCAGAAGCATATCCCTATTGTTTCTATGGACTTTTCAATGCGTAAAATGGATCAAGAATTGACATATCCATTCCTTGAAAGCCTCTGGTTAACGCGAGGCAAAAAGTATGTAAAACGTATTGTCTGAACAACGATACATATTTTACATTGAAATCATTGTAATCACACTTGAACATTGTTAAATACATTTTGGGGTCTGTTATTTGGTGCATAAAACGTATTTAAAGAGAACCTGTCACATAGATTATGCCCCCTTGCTGAGGGCAGCACAAGCTAGTGTCAGACCTGCTGTTCCCAGCGCTGTGTCCCTTATTCTGTAAGATGCTGGAGTTTTAGAGCATTTACCCCTTAAATCTTATTCATGAGCAGGTGTTAGCTCCACCCACCAAAGGCTAGCTCCGCCCACTGACAGTTATTCACATGTTTCTACCTATTCTAAGTAATAGGTTTGTCAGTTGAGGTGGGCGGGGCTAGCCTCCGATTGGCTGGGTTTGAAAAAAACTGACTCTCTGAAGGACTCTTCGAATGACGCTTCTGGCTGAAAACTGCTGATTTGAGCATTAAATACACGAAAACTACAACATCTTACAGAATAAGGGACACAGCGCTGGAAACAGCAGGTCTGACACTAGCTTGTTCTGCCCTCAGCAAGGGGGGCGTAAACTATGTGACAGGTTCTCTTTAACAAACGCTGTGTGAAAAAAACAGGATGTCATGCACATAGTAGAACTTTAAAAAACTTAAATCTAAAAAAAAATCCAATAAAATTACATATAATAGTAACATAGAGGCGACATGTATGAACGGGGCTGCACTAGAAGTCTGGCGTCTTTTCAGCCCGAAAACTACCACAGACCTGTTCGTTATATTTTTAACACGGTATTAGGGGCGTTGTAGAGCGCCCGCGGCACTTTGTAATGCGCCTGAGATCGGGGGCCAGCAGGAGGCGGGTGCACTACAACCGTGCAAAGCTGCACATTTATAGCTTCAGGACAGCAAATCCGGGCGCATTACAGCTGGAACAGGTAGAGCACTTTATTAGGGGCTTACCTGAGCCAGAAGTGTCGCTTTGTAGCTAGAAAATGCTAAATCTATGACCCGCAGTAGAAGAGGTTCATAGATTACGGAGCATTATATGCTACTAATGCGCTCAAAAAAAAAATGTCGCCTGGGCGCCAAAAATCATACATGTCGCCCATACTGTTTGTCAATATGTGATTTTTTTATGGTACTGTCCCTTTAAGAAGCAGTTCAAGGAAATGCGCCTGCAACGGTTTCTTCGTGTGTAAAATCTGTAATTAAAACTAACTGCATTATCACGATATATATCTGTACACTCTATATAAAATATATGGGCTCTTATGACTGGTGATATATATGCCCTATTTCACAGACTCCGGCTGTACTAGAAATGCTTTCACTATAGCAAAGCTTTAATCCTCTAGAATTGAATAAGAATCTGCCAGCATTATGTTATAGAGCAGACATTTAGCTCTGTGGGAAAAGATCCAATATAACGTGTAACTTATCGATGTAAATCTCTTCTCACTGTGAGGTTAGGAGTCCGGTGGGCGGTCTTAATCAGTATCCAAAAAGAGAAGGAAAGATAGATCAGGGGAGCTCAGGCATGACGTTTTAAATTGTGATTTCTCACCTCTGTCTACAAGTGTCACCCGCTGCAGACGGTGTCACAAGGGGGCCTTATGTGTTTTGTGTGCTTTAGATTAGGGACGACTGCCCAAGTAGGAGGCTTGGGATCCCTTACTGGAGTTAGTAAATTACTGTATATATAAGGCTTTCCTGTTAATAGGTGGTGCTCCACCAGACTTGATAATAGAAAAGGAGCTATTCCTTCCTTCAGAAGTAGAAAGGGATAAATTGAGAGGCTAGAAATCAGGTTTTTAAATAGTGTGCATAGAGGTTAAGAGTTATACATAATAAAAGTTACGTTTTAGTGTTTTATAAATAGAGAACTGATAGCGTTTAAGTTTGCCTATGACAAAATAGTAAATATAGGGAAAGATAGATCGGCACCAAATGTCCAGCAACACGGTCCACATAAGACGCAAGGATGCAGAGCTGTCTTAAAGGGGTTGTCTCACTACAAGGATCGCTGCTTTTTATGTTAAAGATCTTGCAAAAACAAGTCACTGTGCAATATATGTCCATTAACAGTGTCCTAGCTACTCTGCGATATCCCCTCTTGTATGGGCTGCATCAGCTCCTCAGGTCGCTATAGCTACAGGCCTGTTTAATCTATCCTGATAGGCTGCCAACACTGGTTGCTATAGCTACAGACCTGTTCGATCTCTCCTGATAGGCTGCCAGCACCGGTTGCTATAGCTACAGACCTGGCTACTACTGCAGGCCAGTAAGCACGCTCCTGAATTCAAAATGAAACCAAGAAAACAGGACTGAGGTAACATGAATCGATGTAGTGAGACAACCCCTTTAACAGCATTATGGGCCCCCGGGTATAGCACTGCAGTGGGCTCTGCCCAAATACATGACATCACACTAGGCCATGCCTCTAGCCAATCCCAAGCACACCCATATTATCACGCCACTGGCAGCCTACAAGACTAATTGGCATGGCAGGGAGCCTTTGGCTCCCTTCTCCACCAATTTTTTTTTTTTTTAACTGTTTGTATGTCCTAAAATCACACAAATAGTTAAATAAGCAAAGCCAACCCCAGGATCCAAGGTATGTTTCTTGTATTCCTGGGACAAACATAGACCACCTGGGGCTATTATACTGGTGGGGCCCCTGGGTAAGTGCCTAGTGTGCCCAATGGAAAAGATGGCTCTGCACGGATGTTCTTAACCCCTTGAGCGATAGCAGCGGTGCCTGCAGGTACAGAAAGCCCAACCTCAAGATCCTAATTGGTAATTGACAGCCTTCCCTGTGTGACTGCAGGCAGAGTAGGACCGCCCACCGGACTCCTACCCCACAGAGAATAGGAATTAACATTCAGAAGTTACAAGTTATCCTACATCTTTTCTCCCAACACTATATATCAGTGTGCTCGGTATCTCTCGCTCTGCAGGACGCTGCCTGCAAATAAAATTTATAAAGTTTTACATGTTACCAAACACAAGCTCATATAGTACATCACCTCCAGTTGTGGCCAGTTCATTAACATCCCAGGGCCATGCTTGTTCCGCCACCACTTCAAGTCATCCTGGTCGCTGACCGACAATATGGCCTGGTTCAAGTCTCCGTATACCGTCATCATGCTACATAACAGCAAAGCAAAAGAAACGTTACTAATAAAACCGCCATCTTTACAGTCTGTGTCAACAGTTCTCTTATAATGTCCAGTATTATGCATTTAACTCTTATGTAATTGCCTATTATTTTAAGCCGAGGTGAAGCTATAGGGATACAGAAATAGCACTTGCATCCAGGCCCTATTGCCCAAAACTCCTAATTTTTTGAGATGCACTAGTTTGTAAACAAGCGCATCTTGCTGCTGCAGTTTGTAACAACAGAGAGAGGAGGCTGGTAACTAGGGAAGCTTGTGTACAAAAGCAGGAGATAAGAACTGCGCTACCTAGATAGGGAAGTAAAATCAGAACAGCAATGTATTTGGTAATAGCATACCTCCCAACTTTTAGAGATTGCAAAGAGGGACACATCAGGCCATGTCTCTAACCACACCCAAACACATAAATGTCAACTTTTTAGAGACACTTTTTAAGGACACATTTTTAGGATTGCATTGTATCCAATGATGAAATATTCAGTAACTTGTTATGTAGTATATAGCAAGGAAGCAATCAGATACTTTTAAAGCAAAATAGTCAATTTATTGATGCAAATCTATTTCCCAAATGAAAAAGAGGGACATTTATAGAGCAAAGAGGGACAGAGGGACAAGGGTTAAAAATAGGGACTGTCCCTCCAAAACAGGGACAGTTGGGAGGTAGGTAATAGTGTTGAGTTACCTTTCCCAGGGATACTTACATAACCCCTTTACTGCCCTTCCACTAAAAAAATATAAAGTATCTCCACACCAAGCCATGCCTCCGAGGTCACAGCACGGTCATGCAGCCATCATTCCTTGGTATGAGAGGAGACCATCCTGCCTGGGAGACCTTCCTGACCGCTTACCTCTCGTTATTGGTGATATCAAGGTGCTTGTGTATGGTGTGTAGAGTCTGTTTGATGAAGAGGATCTTCTTCTGCTCCTGTTGTTGGCTTTGGTCAAACACCGTCTCCATTTCTTCCATGTATTTGGGATTATATTTGTTGAGTTCTTGTAAGGATTTCTCGTATCTTTGCTTTACCTGCAGTTTATACAGGAAAGGGTTTAGGTCACAGTGATCCAAATACCCATCGTCTACTTGATTTATATAGCCAATGAGGCTTTCCAGTCAGGGTGCTTTCACACGGGGCTTTTGGTTTTGGGTGCATTTTTGGGTGGTTTTTTTTTTTCTCTTTTTTTTTTTGCAAAAATGCACAGCTTTCATTGCTGTGCATTTCTGCAAAAAAAAAAAAAACCCAAAAAGGCACCAAACACACACCAAAAAAATGCACCGTGTGAAAGCACCCTCATTGTTGCAGTTAGATGGTGCTTTGTGTTTTGTGTGTTTAGAAATAACATTCATTTCACTAAATCCTGAAATAATATCAGGGGTGTGGCAAGGTATTATGCCTTGGATGGGGGATTTAGGCCTCGTTCACACGGCTTATTTTGGGACTGATTGGAGTCGTGCTGCGCGCTGTATTTGCGCTCCAATACGGCTCCAATCCGTCCCAGTAACTACGGTAATCCACAGTTCTCACAGTTCTCTGTGGATTCCGTCTCTCCTAACCGCTCGCCGAATCCACCGGGCGAAAGTGACATTTTCATTATTTACGGCGTGTACGCGCCGTAAATAATGACAGTCTATGGGGCCGGCGAGCTGCCGGAGCCCCCCGCCCCCCTGCACGCTGCCTGGCCCCACGCCCCGCCCCCGCCCTCGTGCACGGCTGCCGGCGTAATTGCGGGGCCAAAATCGTCCCCGCAATTAGGGAAAGTGTCATCAGAAAATGCCTTATTGCTTAATTGATGATTTGAACACATTTTTTATGAATTTTTGCTTGTTTTTTTTTTTTTTTTTTTTTACAGTTTGCCATATCACTTTTAATATTTTTTAAAAAAATGTTGAAAACCTGCAGTTTTCACTTTGGCCACTAGGCCTAATAATAGTCTAACACTTCCTGTTCTGTAGAGAAAACTTTTCAGCAGTCTTCTCATTATCAGCACAGGCAGGATTACACTGAAAGGTGATACCAATGTGTATACTGTAGATAACACAGGATCCACCAGTCACAATAGGAGATGTCACAACGCCCTCTCCCCTCCCTACACACTGAGTCTTCCCCAGGTCATAGAGCCCAGAAAACTCTCTTATAGAAGTTAATGGGTCTGCTCCTGTTTACAGGTTCCTATGTCCATGAAGCTGCTGTAAAGCATCTCTATAAATGCTGTAAAAAGCAGCTCAGGCAAGATGGCCGCCCCCATAATCCTATACTAAAAAAGGAAATAAAAAATCTACAATCTGAAAATCAAAACAGTCAAAAAGAAAAGGAAATGTATGTGTCTGGTTTTAATTAGTAAAAAAAAAAAAAAAAGTGGTGATAGATTCCCTTTAACCCCTTTAGATTGCAGCTATTTTCAGATTTTTGCTTTTTGTTTTTGCCTCCCTGCCTTCCTTTGTTTCCATCTACATGTCACTGAGGGCTTGTTTTTTGCAGGACAAGCTGTACTTTTTAATGGTGCCATTGAACAGAACAAATACCGTACTAGGAACATATAACGTACTGGGAAACAGGTGACCTGCCTGTATTGTGGTGTATACTAGGATCTCATCGATACACATCTTGGACTATCTGTGTGTACATTTTGGTATTTGGTCTTGGGCTATTTGTTATCTGGTATCTTGGTCCATACAGGGCGCATTCCCTATTTTATCTTGCTTCTTTGATATTGTAAGTATATTTAAAATAAGGGGGTCTATGTTTGGCCCGCGTAGGAACATAGGTAATGTAACCTCTATGACACATTTTTAAATAATGACTTTAGAATCGGATGTCTGCTTGTACACTTTATTGCATTCTTGTTTTTTCTATACTATTTGTTTGGTCTGAGAAACTCCTTGATAAACCCACTCATTTGTGGGAGAAACACGTCGGAGTGTGGAGTTACATTTGAGATTTTTGATCATATTGATAGTATATGCATCAGAGATTGTGATCTTCCTCGCAGCACAGCTATTTTCCCTGATTTTTATAGGGTGATTGCTAGGAGGTGTTTGGGTCGCCCTTTTCGGGGCGGCAGCCCTATTGTAGATAGGCAGGTTTATAGATAAGGGTGTGAGAGGGCTAGTTCCCTGGTTTTATACGATTTATTAAAAGTTACGTCTTATGTTATCTCTATTGGCCTGTATTCCCTATATTCTCTGTGATTTCTCGCTATAGCTACAGACCTGTTTGATCTCTCCTGATAGGCTGCCAGCACTGGTTGCTATAGCTACAGACCTGTTTGTTCTCTCCTGATAGGCTGCCAGCACTGGTCGCTATAGCTACAGACCTGTTTGTTCTCTCCTGATAGGCTGCCAGCACTGGTTGCTATAGCTACAGACCTGGCTTCTACTGCAGTCTAGTAGAAGCCAGTAAACACGCCCCTGAATTCAAAATGAAACCAAGAAAACAGGACTGAGGTGAGATGAATTGAAATAGTGAGACAACCCCTTTAACTACTTTCAGGCGTTTGGCTTAAGGGGTTAAAATATTTTTTAAAAACATTTTTTTTTTACTTTAACAAGTAGTCCTCCCTTGACTATTAGGGGGAGGGATCGCTTCTCCTATATACAGCAGTGCTATTGTACTGTGTAAATAGGATTTTCATTCATTGCCTAGGTTGTCACAGGTGTGTATATATGGCAGCTATGGAAGCCTGCATGAGGTTTAAGGCAAGCAATTGTTACCCCACATGAGCCGCTCCATACACCCTTCACGCTATTCGGTTGTTTCATGTACATGTATTGAGCAGGAAGTCACCCAGGCACGGATGAAAGTGGTTCTTAGGTAACTAAAGCTAAAATGTACAGAGAACCTCTGCTTCAGCTTTGTTATTGTGTAATTCAGCCTGAAGATTGCCCCCAGGAAAGTCTATTAATAAGTTCTCTTGGCACACGTCCATTAGGAACAGAAGATCTAACTATGCCAGTAGCCCAACATCATAAAAGTCTGGGCATGAGTAGAAGTAGAAGGAAAGGTTCATGCTGACCTCCCGGACGCTCCCGTACAGTCCCGATGCGGTCTGTTCATCCCCACTGAAGCAGTGAACGGTTATTGTTCACGTGACAGGTGCAGCCAATCCGGGGCCACAGCGGTCACATGCATGTGACATTATAGCCTGTGAATGGCTGCACCTGTAGATCATAGACTACAGAACAGCATGCGATGTCAATCAGCTGCCTCTAAGGCAAGTAAGATATTGGCGTGTATTAAGAGGCATAGACTCACGGTACAAGGATGTGATTCTACCGCTGTATAAAGCATTGGTGCGACCTCACTTGGAATATGCTGTTCAGTTCTGGGCCCCAGTTTATAGAAGAGATGTAATGGAGCTAGAGAGAGTACAAAGACGAGCAACCAAACTTATAAGGGGAATGGAGCATCTTAGTCTTGAGAAAAGACGGCTCCGGGGGGACATTAATAATTTATATAAATATACAAATGGTCCCTATAAAAGGATGAGGAAAAATTATTTCAAGTAAAGCCCCCTCAAAAGACAAGGGGACATTCCCTTCAGCTAGAGAAAAAAGGATTCAATCTCCAGAGGAGAAGAGCGTTCTTCACTGTAAGAACTGTGAATCTGTGGAATAGCTGCCTGAGGAGCTGATCACAGCAGGAACAGGTGAGGGTTTCAAGAAAGGCTTAGATAACTACCTGGAACTAAAGAATATTAATGCGTATGTAGCCATGTAACTTTCTGGATCCTGGCTGGTGGAGGCTCTGGGGTCAGAGATGGGGTCTTCCCGGGAGCAGATTGGTTCGTGCCTTCTGGGTTTCAGGGCATTCACCAGTGGGGAGGCTGGGCTTAAAGTCCTTGTCTCTCTCCCTTCACCCACATTTTCCCCACCCTTGGTTGAACTTGATGGACACGTGTTTTTTTTTTCAAGTTCACTTCTATTACCTGGATGACCAAGACGGGGCCGCGGGGGAAAAGGGGAAGTAAAATGAACGTTTGTTCTATTTTAATAAACCCCCCGACAGACAAACAAGCTTTTACCACTCTTGGAGCACCCCTTTAAGGTCAATTTTGTTTGGGCTTTCATCTTTTTTTCCTTCCCCTTTTCTTTATCCTGTTGACATTTTAGGGACCTCTGTGAGTTTCTTTTTGCTTTTTTTTAAGAAAACTCGGTTTAAATTTTTTCCCCTTGTTCTTCACATTTGCTAAATGTTCCTTCTTGCAGGCTTTGTGATAAGAGGACTTTGCTTTCTCAAGCTGCGAAGAGAGTTACAAACAGTGGTCTTCATGATAGTTTGACTTATGCACCAAAAAAGGGGTTCAAGTGTTTTAAGGTGCGTGGTGGGGCCAAATGACCACTTCCACCTAATGGTTGAGGACATCTAATAGGTGCTCTAAGCAACCAGTCATTGTCTCCATAATTTCCAGTTTCCATCTGGGTCCATCACTTTACGGTGCACTATAGTCTGTGGCTACCGTTACATGTCAGTATTGGTTTTGGGGGGGTTGGTCCCCCATTGCTCAGTTGTCATGTCAGAAAAAGGGTTTGGGGGTTTTTCCACCTTTGGGCATCAGTGTGGCATGTCAAAAAGGGGTTTGGGGGGTTTGTTCCCCTTGGCATCGGGTGGGCCCATGTCAGAAACCCGGGTTTGGGGGGTTTGTTCCCCCTTTGGGCATTAGTTTGGTAGCCCAAAAAAGGGTTGGGGGTTGTTCCCCCATTCATCAGGTGGGGCCATGTCGGGAAACGGGTTGGGGTTTTTTTCCCCATTGTTTGGGTTTGGTCCATTCAGTAATGGGGGTGGGGGGGTTCCCCCCATGGCCCAGGTGGGGTCATGTCATTTTGGGTGGGGGTTTCCCCTTTCCCATCAGGTGTGGTCATGTCAGTAATAGGGTTGGGGGTTTGTTCCCCCCTTGGAAGGTTGGCGTCATATGGGTTGGGGGGTCTGTTCCTCCCATTGGCATCAGGTGTGGTCATGTCAGTAATAGGGTTGGGAGTTTGTTCCGCCCATTGGCATCAGGTGTGGTCATGTCAGTAATAGGGTTGGGGGTCTGTTCCGCCCATTGGCATCAGGTGTGGCGTCAGAAATTGGGTTTGGGGGTTGTTCCCCCTTTGCATCTGTGGTATGTCAGAAATGGGGTTTGGGGGGGTTTTTTCCCCCTTTGGCATCGGGTTGGGGTAGTCTAAAGGGGTTTGGGGCGTTCCCCCCATTCATATGTGGTAGCATAATGGGGTTGGGAGTTTTTTTCCCGCCATGGCACCAGGGGATGTCGAAATGGGGTTTGGGGGGTCTGTTCACCCATTGGCATCGGGTTGGTCAGTCAGAAAGGGGGTTTGGGGGGTTCCCCCATAGGCAATTTGGGGGTCTGCAGTAATATTTGGGATTTTTGTTTTCATTACCTTTTTAACTTTTTAGCCCCTGGGTTTTTTGGGGCCCTTTTGGGAAACCGTTTTCATCTCACAAGATCCTTGAAACGCCAAAGATCTGCTGTACGTCTCCTTTTGCCCTTTCGGATTTTTCGGGGTATCCTCATCGGTCTTCTGGATCGCCGTGCAGTTCACGAGCCCCCAGTACTGTCATGAAGGACGCAGGGACGAAAAGGGAGCCGTACATGGGACCTAGAGTTAGAGCAAATGTCATTTTGTCAAATTGTATTTGTATAGCACCAACATATTCTGCAGCGCTGTACAGAGCTTGTCATTACTCACACCTGTCCCTTTCCTCCTTGGGGCTCACAATCTAAGTTCCAAATTAATCTATCGGTGAGAGCACCCATGTGAACACTGGGGCAACATGCAGACTCCATGCAGATTGCAGCCAGCAGACCTTGCACTATGCAGCCATTACTAATGACAGTCACTGTGCTGGCCATGTTAAAGGGACACTACCATCAAAATGCTTCTTTTCACATATTGACACAAAATATTCAACTATTCCATGTTTTTTTTATTTTTTTTTATTGGGTGGTTGTTTTTTTCTATAGTTTTTTAAAGTCCTCCTCTGTACATGACTTCCAACTTTGTCTCTGTGACTTCCCTTATGTGCGCTATAGGAGCACAGCAGTGATATGCTTGACGATTCTTTTTCCAAGCCATGGCCTGAGAGGTGTAAGTGTTATCAGCAGGACCTAATAAGTGTGAATAAACCTCTTCTCCAGTGCAGTAAAGTATTAACCCATTATCCTTTCATGTACTGCTCTTGTCATTGCCCTGTGGCCTACCTCTTCCCCAGTGCAGAAAAGTATTAACCCATCATCCTTTCATGTACTGCTCTTGTCAGTACCCTGTGGCCTACCTCGTCCCCAGTGCAGAAAAGTATTAACTCATTATCCTTTCATGTACTGCTCTTCTCATTGCCCTGTGACCTACCTGTCCCCCAGTGCAGAAAAGTATTAACCCATCATCCTTTCATGTACTGCTCTGGTCATTGCCCGGTGGCCTACCTCTTCCCCAGTGCAGAAGAGTATTAACCCATTATCCTTTCATGTACTGCTCTTTTTTTAATTGCTCTGTGGTCTACCTCTTCCCCATTGCAGAAAAGTATTAACCCTTTATCGTTTCATGTACTGCTCTTGTCATTGCCTCATGGCCTAGTCTAATCTTATCTATCCCTGTCCAGAAAACAATAGAATTCATTCTGTCATTACTTACTATTGTAATAAGACTGCATAGAGATAAGCAGCACTAACAGTGGTGTGAGATTTTTCTGTAAATGGTTAGTGTAGGGACTCGCAAGAAAACGAGGAACCTTGATGAGGTTTGCGGGCTTGGGTTTAGTGGCCACTGTATCAACTTATACTTTATATTTTTCCAGTATGTCATTTTTTGCCCTAAATACTGGGGAGCAGAGGGGGTCAGTATTTTGTGTTGGACACCTGAAATGTAGAGGCGTCAAAGGCTGTAAGCAAGCAAGGTTCACCACATGTATCTGTATAAATGGCGCCCTTTGTATTACCTTATCTATATGCAATTATAATACCAGCAACCACCCCCCTCATGCATAGAAGGCTGTGAGTGGTTGTCTTATAAGTCTTTTGCATTTGTGCAGTCTCCCCATGTATTATACTGTGGCTTTTTCTGCATACTGGTGTGAACAGGTATCAATTCAATGTGCAGTTTTTTATCATTCAGTTGTTCCCCTAGTGGAGGGGTGTGTGAGTTTTTGCTCATTAGTTATCTGCCCCTGTTATATCTTTCCCAATTGAACAGGGGCTTGTGTTGCCTCCTATTGGGTCTAGTCTATTGTCCAGCCATTGAACTGTAAGTATGGCCTTCTGTTGTGTTTTTGAGTGACGTGACATTAGTCTGTCTTGTCATCTAGGATTTAGGATTTCTATCTCTCAGAAAAGGACAAGATTTTCTATGTAGGACTGCCGAAATAAAGAAATAATCCTGCAAAAACTCCCCCAAAAAAGTTGTCTGCCCGGAATGCTGGTTTTATCCAAAATATTCCTCTGACCAGCGCTCGTGGTCTTATTGTCTTCCCTTTGTTTGGGTTTCATGAGTGAGTGTCGGTTACATCCCATTATCTGAAAACTTAACAGTAATTATTATTATTTTTTTAAACAAATTAGATGGTAACCTCTACGGCTGCACAGGATGATGAAAATGAATGCACCTACTAAATAATAAATATATATATATTTATTTATTTTTTTTAAGAAATATCAGTTTTCCAATTGGCCACTAGGGGCAACACTATGAAATGAGGCTTCTTCTATTTACATCTCACTTTTCAGCCATGCTGTAAAGGCTTATAGTGTGTCATTCCAGTAGCAGGTGTACTAATGACAGAATAAAAGGTTTGTTGTTCTTCTGGGGCTTTCACTACAGTAAGTAGCATTTACTCCTGTCCTCCAGGGGATTGTATTTGGGATTTTTAGACCTCATTTATTGCATTCTACATAAAGTACAATATATAGGCAGTCCCCGGGTTATGAACAGGATAGGGACTGTAGTTTTTTTTCTTAAATTGAATTTGTATGTAAGTCGGATCAGGTATATTTATTAAATGTAACTCCAGCACAGAAGTTTTTTTTTTTTTTTTTATTTAGTTTTGGGATAGTGCAGGAAAGGGTTTTTACATTTGTTTTGCTGTCTGTGCCCCTGTTAAGAAGATTTCATCTGTGGCATGCTGGAACTATCTGCTGTAGAACATGGAACTACAAGTGCCAGCATGCTCCATAAGTCTATGTTTGTAACTAGGGGACAGATGTAAGTTGGGACGGTATAAGTCGGGGAACACCTGTATTTGGATTCATTGTGTAGTCCTTTTTTTATTACTTACTGGTGTCCACTATTGGTTTCCATTTGCGTGCCCATTCTTCCATCTGCATTGAATACTGCTTCTCTATCTTGGCTCTGTCTTGGAAGCAGGCTATAATTTCATCACACAGCCGATACCCATCTTCCGTTCGCTTTACGGTGCTGCTGTAATTGTTTGGCTTTGACACAAAGAATCGGTGCGTTACTTTTAGTTTGTAATTAATAAAATTATTATAAATATTCTAAAGCAAAAAAGTGAAAATCCCAATGGAGCGGCTCAGCTCACTGACTGGTGATGGAAAAATATTGTTATCCCACAATCAAATAATGCAAAAAATTGCCTTTTGGAAAATTTCCTTACATGCAGGTGAATTTATATACTATCATTAAAGGGGTTGTCTCACTACATTGATTCATCTCACCTCAGTCCTGTTTTCTTGGTTTCCTTTTGAATTCAGGGGCTTGTACTAGGCTGCAGTAAAAGCCAGGTCTGTAGCTATAGCAACCAGCGCTGCCAGCCTATCAGGATAGATCAAACAGGTCTGTAGCTATAGCAACCAGCGCTGGCAGTGTATTAGGAGAGATCGAACAGGTCTGTGGCTATAGCCACCAGCGCTGGCAGCGTATTAGGATAGATCAAACAGGTCTGTAGCTATAGCAACCAGAACTGGCAGCGTATTAGGAGAGATTGAACAGGTCTATAGCTATAGTGACCTGAGGAGCTGATACAGCCCATACAAGAGGGAAAATCTAGGAATAGGTAGGACACTGTTAATGGATTGTGTTTGAACAGGAAGTGTGAACCTGAAGCTGTAGTACCACCAACAGCCTGAACAGGAAATGGAAGCCTGAAGCTGTAGAACCACCCACAGTATGAACAGGAAGTTTGAGCCTGAAGCTGTAGAACTGCCCACAGCCTGAACAGGAATTGGGAGCCTGAAGCTGTAGAATCGCCCACAGCCTGAACAGAAAGTGGAAACCTGAAGCTGTAGAACCACCCACAACCTGAACAGGAAGTGAGAGCCTGAAGCTGTAGAATCGCTCACAGCCTGAACAGGAAATGAGAGCGTGAAGCTGTAGAACAGCCACAGCCTGAACCGGAAGTGGAAGCCTGAAGCTTTAGACCCGCCAACTGCCTGAACAGGAAGAAGAATCCTGAAGCTGGCTGTGGCTTTGTGAAACAGCATGGTGAGAAAACCCTTTTAAGAGATTTAACATTATTAAATGATTTTACTTTCAAGAGGGACATAAAAGTGCAGCACTTACCATCCAGAAGCTATCATTGGTTGGTTCATCAAGTGCCACTTCACTGTATATCACTGACATGATTACGCTCTCTTCTTATTAGCTTGGATTTCACTGGAGAACCTTCAGGAATATTGCATTACTTCAAGTCAGAGGTGTTCCGCTTTGTTTTCAACCTGAAAAATTATTTTTTTTTAAATTCATTTAAATAAAAAAAAAGTGTCACTTTTCTATTGTTTCTATTACAATATACTACAAGCTTCTCGATTCTGTTTTGTGCTATATCCAACATGTAGGGAACGGTAAATTAAGACTTTTTCCAAATATGTTGCTCAGTGCATACTTATCATCCTGCTCTCCCCTTCTCTCTCTGTGCTCTTTGTCTTACCTGAGATCAGGGAGTAACGTCACCGCAGGTGACTGCTGACAGCTTGAGCACAGAATGTGTTAGCTTTAACAAACAAAGGAGACTACTTGTTTATTTTGAGCTATGAAGCTCTCTGCTCTATAGATAACATAACTGCTCTCAAGTCAGTGCATTTAGAAGAGCTGTGAATACGGAGCTGATATACTGATCACTGCTATAGAACCACACACAGCCTGACCAGGAAGAGAGAATGCATTGATCTGAAACTTTGTGACTTTAATGTCCCCACGCCATGGGTTTTCAGTCGGTTTACAGACGGTTTTCAAATCCGAAAACCGTCTGTAAACCGACTGTCAACCTTTTACATTGATTTACATAGGAAATCCGTGCAGTAGTTCACACTGCACGGATTTTCCGCCGGCCGGTTTTGTACACCGCCAGCATAACGAAAAAACTTAGAACATGTTCATTCTTCAACCCAGTTTTCGGGCAGATCATGAACATGTGAAGGGGGACAGCTTAAATCAACAAACAAAAGCCGTTCCCCTACGTGCCAAAAAAAAAGACAAAAACCCAGTTGGAAAATCCGACCAGTATTTTGTCTGTGCTGTGGGAACGCACCATAAAACAATGTGGTGAGACCACCCCTTTAAAGGAGTTGTCTCACTACAAGGATGTAGTATGTGTCCATTAACAGTGTCCTACCTATTCCTAGATATCCCCTCTTGTATGGACTTCATCAGCTCCTCAGGTTGCTATAGCTACAGACCTATTCAACCTCTGATAATAGGCTGTCAGCACTGGTTGCTATAGCTACAGACCTATTCAACCTCTGATAATAGGCTGCCAGCGCTGGTTGCTATAGCTATAGACCTGTTCAACCTCTCATGATAGGCTGCCAGCGCTGGTTGCTATAGCTACAGACCTGTTCAACCTCTCATGATAGGCTGTCAGCACTGGTTGCTATAGCAGCTATAGCTACTGCAGCCTAGTAGAAGCCAGTAAACATGCCCCTGAATTCAAAATGAAACCAAGAAAATAGGACGAAATAATGTAGTGAGATAAGCTTTTAAGGGTCAAATTAAATATCTACTACACCAATGTCTGGACTTTGTCCACTAGAAGACCAGGCTCAAACTAAGGACAAGATCTTGTGCTTCCAGACCTACCGGAGCTTCAAGACTGCTCCTATGGACAACAGGCATTTGGCCACCAGGGAATGGACACCTAAGGACTTGGTCACCATGAAAGCTTCACTTGGAAATTTCAAAGTTTAAAATGTTTTATAAAGTATATTTTAAAAACTTCTTTAAATGATCGCCTGAGCATTAGGGGGAATGTATGTTGTTGCTTGAAGTGCATGACCACCCACCGTGTAACTTGTAGATCCAATGTTATATTGATTAATCTCCAAAGATCTATGGTCTGCAACCTGTTGCTAGGGCCCACCAGGGCAGTCAGGGGCCCCAGATAAAAAAAAATTGAAAATGGTCCTGCTGCCATCATAGTCCTAAATGATTTCGGGGACTGTGATATGGTGCAAAATAAAAACTGGTCATAGACAGAGAGGAGGGAGTGCAGATGCTATGGCTGCCTGGGGCCCAGATGTTCCCAATGGCTGTCCAGTCTGTGGCTCTCTAGTTGTTTTACAACTACAACTCCAAGCATAGCACAACAACTAAAGAATTAGGGCGCTTTCACACAGCGCAGTTTTGGTGCACTCTAATTAACCTGCCTTTATTACCAGCAAGCTTCTTTCAGTTGTCTGAATTGTTCAGAAAGGTGTTTCAAGTAAGTAATCAATGACTGTGTTTGAATCTTGTGGATTATAAACACACTAATTGATTCCTCACTTTCCAAACAGTTTGTAGAAGTGAAAGAAGCTTGCTGGTAATAAAGGCAGTTTAATTGGAGCGCAGGGAAAACTGCACCAAAACTGCGCTGTGTGAAAGCACCCTTTATGTAGATATTCGTCTAAAGTGACTAATTCTGTCTCACTAAGGTTTGAGAATCACTCCAGGAAATCATATACGCTGGGGGAAAAAATGTGCCTTACAAGTGGGTAATCAATTACTATATTTATAATCTGCAAGAATAACTTATTATAAAAAAATATAAGTCAGAGGGCTCGGCATCAGCCTTTGAAAATTACAGAGAGCTTAATAAAATCTGTAAAAAAGTGATAAAAGCAGCTAAAATTCAAAATGAAAGGCAGGTGGCCAAGGACAGCAAGACTAACCCCAAGAAATTCTTTAAGCATATAAATGCCAAAAAGCCAAAGTCAGAGCAAGTAGGACCCTTAAAAACCAGTGATGGGGAGTTGGTCACTGGTGACCAAGAGAAGGCAGAGGTACTAAATAGGTTCTTCAGCTCAGTATATACCATCAATGAGATAGTAGTTGATGGGGGTGGGCCAAGTGCAGAAGTAGGTGGTGCCAGTACTGTTAACACATCATCTGCTATAACTAATTGGCTCAGTGTAGAAAAAGTCAAAGCCAAGTTAAATAAACTGAATGTGAACAAGGCTCCAGGCCCTGATGGCATTCACCCAAGAGTTCTTAAAGAGCTCAGCTCGGTTATCTCTGTGCCCCTGTACATGATATTTAGAGATTCCCTGGTGACTGGTATAGTACCAGGAGACTGGCGCAAAGCAAATGTAGTTCCCATCTTCAAAAAAGGTTCTAAGTCTTGCCCAGGTAATTATAGACCAGTAAGTTAAGCATCTGTTGTGGGAAAAATGTTTGAGGGGCTCATAAGGGACTATATTCAGGAGTATGTTGACAAACACAATATTATGAGTGATTGCCAGCATGGATTTACTAAGGACAGAAGCTGTCAGAACAATCTGATCTGTTTTTATGAAGAGGTGAGTAGAAGTCTGGATAGCGGGGCAGCTCTGGATATTGTGTTTTTTGACTTTGCAAAGGCATTTGACACTGTCCCTCATAAGCGTTTGTTAGGTAAATTAGAATACATTGGGTTAGAGATAAGTGTGTAATTGGATTAAAAACTGGCTGCTGGATCATACTCAGAGAGTGGTGGTAAATGACTCCTACTCTGAGTGGTCCCCGGTTGTGAGTGGTGTGCCGCAGGGCTCAGTATTGGATCCTCTCTTATTTAATGTATTTATTAACGATCTAGTGGAAGGGATCAATAGCACAGTTTAAATTTTTGCAGATGACACCAAGCTATGCAGGGTAGTGCAATCAATCGAAGATACTCATAAATTGCAAGCAGACCTGGACACACTGAGAGCTTGGGCATCCACTTGGCAAATGGGGTTCAATGTGGATAAATGTAAGGTTCTGCATCTGGGTAGAAATAATCTACAGGCATCATATGTCCTAGGGGGAGAAAAACTGGGAGAATCACTTGTTGAGAAAGATCTCGGCGTTCTTGTAGATTACAGAACAGCACAATGTCAATCAGCTGCCTCTAAGGCAAGTAAGATATTGGCGTGTATTAAGAGGCATAGACTCACGGTACAAGGATGTGATTCTACCGCTGTATAAAGCATTGGTGCGACCTCACTTAGAATATGCTGTTCAGTTCTGGGCCCCACTTTATAGAAGAGATGTAATGGAGCTAGAGAGAGCGCAAAGACGAGCAACCAAACTTATAAGGGGAATGGAGCATCTTGGTTATGAGGAGAGGTTAGTAGAATTGAACTTATTTAGTCTTGAGAGAAGACGTCTTCGGGGGGACATGATTTATTTATATAAATATATAAATGGTCCCTACAAAAAGTATGGGAAAAAATTATTTCAAGTAAAGCCCCCTCAAAAGACAAGGGGATATTCGCTTCGACTAAAGAAAAAAGGATTCAGTCTCCAGAGGAGAGGGGCGTTCTTCACTACAAGAACTGTGAATCTGTGCAATAGCCGCCTGAGGAGCTGGTCACAGCGGGAACAGGTGAGGGTTCAAGAAAGGCTTAGATACCTACCTGACACTAAAGAATATTAATGCGTATGTAGCTATGTAAAATTCTGGATCCTGGCTGGTGGCGGCTCTGGGGTCAGATATAGGGTCTAAACTGGAGCAGGTTGGTTCTTGCACTAGTTAGGCTGCTTTCACACAGCGCAGTTTTGGTGCAGCTTTCCTGCGCTCCAATTAAACTGCCTTTATTACCAGCAAGCTTCTTTCAGTTATCTAAACTGTTTGGAAAGTGAGTAATCAATAAGTGTGCTTGTAATCCATAAGACTTCAAACACAGTAATTGATTTCTTACTTGAAACATCTTTCTGAACAATTTAGACGACTGAAAGAAGCTTGCTGATAATGAAGACACACTGATTGATTACTCACTTTCCAAACAGTT
Organism: Phyllomedusa bahiana; assembly: GCA_025379985.1. Classification (NCBI taxonomy): domain Eukaryota; kingdom Metazoa; phylum Chordata; class Amphibia; order Anura; family Hylidae; genus Phyllomedusa; species Phyllomedusa bahiana. Next base: position 103,055 of record JAODAL010006598.1, on the reverse strand, counting down.
TAGATAAGTAAAAAAGCTTGCTGGTAATAAAGGCAGTTTAATTGGAGGGCAGGAAAACTGCACCAAAACTTCGCTGTGTGAAAGCAGAACAACAAGTGAATAAATTATTCTTGCAGATTATAAACATAGTAATTGATTACCCACTTGTAAGGAGCTTTCACACAGAGCATTTTTGGTGCAGTTTTAACTGTACTCCAATTAAACTGCTTTTATTACTACAAGCTTCTTTACTTAGCTAAACTGTTTGGAAAGTGAGTAATCAATCAGTGTGTCTTCATTATCAGCAAGCTTCTTTCAGTTGTCTAAATTGTTCAGAAAGGTGTTTCCAGTAAGTAATCAATTACTGTGTTTGAGTCTTGGGGATTATAAACACACTAATTGATTCCTCACTTTACAAACAGTTTAGAGAAGTGAAAGAAGCTGCTGATGATAAAGGCAGTTTAATTGGAGCGCAGGAAAACTGCACCAAAACTGCACAGTGTGAAAGCAGCCTAACAGGTTGGGGATCACTGCCATGGAGGAGAGCCGGATCTGAGGTTGCACAATGCTCACACTGTGGATGTCCCGGCCTCCTTCAGCCCTGAGAAGCTTCTTACCTCATTAAACACACAATCTACACTTTGTTTTCCATCACAATGTTTCACAGCCGCTCTTTGTTTCTCTCTGTAGTTAAATCATTCTCTTCCCCGGAGGAAACTCCACCAACCTTATCATCAACCATCTGATCCGTAGCCGGACCCCAGTTACACAACTGTACAGTGCTACTAGGTTGTCAGCATGTAGGACAGTGTTCACATCACATTGCTGGTCCCTGCTAAGCTTGGACACAGAGAGAAACTCCCAACCAGGGGTGTAGCAATAGGGGGCACAGAGGTTGCAGTTGCTATCGGGCTCTGCAGCCTGATGGGGCCTAAAAGTCCTCCTGCCATATAGGAAGACACCAGTATTATAAATAACTCATGGTAGCTGGGGGGTCCAATTCCACCTTTTGCACTGGGGCCCAGGATCTTCAAGTTACGCCCCTGCTCCCAACATACACGCTAGATGACAGCACGCACGATGGAGGCCAAAAGAGCAAGCTGTATAAGTCTACCCTAAAACAGTATGGAGCAGTGTAGTAGACTATGAGAGAGTTAGAAGTCCCCTTTACACATTACACAGTCTGCCAGTCCTGCCAACATTGGTGGGGTTGGATGACATATTCCTAATGTGTATGGCAGCCTTGAAGTAAAATTGACGTGGGAAGCTTGCAAATTAAATAAAAAACATTTTACCCTTTTCTTATTTAAAATTCTGCACCCTTTTGTTCTACCTTAATGATCCAAATTTTTTTCGCTCTCCCCGGGGGCACACGGGCTGAAGCTCAATGCCGGTCAACACACCCTTCCCTCAGGCAGTTACTGGTGTTTAAACCCCCGGTGTGTCTTTACCCCATCCCCTGGCTCCTTGTAAAAAAGTCAAACGGGCAAGTAAAAAATAAAAAACCCCCTTTGAGCTATGTACATTATAAAGAGAAAAAAAAAAAAAAACACAGGTTTGGTTCCCTGCAGGAATTTTTTAAACCCGGGGCCCTTGTGCCTGGAGGCAAAAAAATTTACCCCTAGCTACCACAATCCTTGACAAAAAGACCCTTTTTTTGCTACAGAGAGGGAAAAGGTGGGGAATGTCATCCTGCTGGGACATGATCTGCAAATTAAACAAAACACCTGGCCCCTTCTGGCAACCCGGCTGAAAAAGTTGGATGAGGATGTTGAAAAAGCGATCGTGGCAAAACCCCTTTTAAAGGGGTTTTGGGTTAATTGTTTTCAATTTCTTTTTGGATGCTGCTGCTCTATCAAATTATTATTTTTTTAAATGACTCTCCCATCACTTTGGTTTTTTAGAGTGCACCCCTCACTCCCCGCCCGATCCGTTTTCTTCCCTCGAAAAAAGACCAAAAAAGAAAATCAGGGGAAACCAGTAGTGCAGCACAGAGGGGATGGACAGGTTGTTCTTTTTTTTTAATTTCCTGACACCCGGTCATCATTTTTTGGCTCTTTCTTTTTTTTTCCTCTCCGCCTTCCAACCTTCAAGACCCAAAATTTTTTTTCCCCTACTAGAGAAAAGGGGCCCTTTTTTTTTTTTTTTTTTAGGACAAGATGCATTTTTTAATGGTGCCATTGAACATAATGTAGAATGTGCTGGGAACCCAAAACAAAATTCTAAGTTTGGTGAAATGCAAAATAAAAGTACTTGTGCCATGTTTGCGGGGGATTTGTTTTTATGCCATTCATTCTTTGGTATAAATGATGTGTTATCTGTATTCTCCAGGTTGGTTTGTAGGGTTTTTGTTATGTTTTAGTACTTTTATAAAAATAAAAATGTTCTATTTTTTAAATTTAATAGAAACGTTAGCCTGGCGGCTATAACAGCCCTCATTAGGCTCCCAGCTGCCATGGTAACTGATAGACACCCTGCGGTCTTTTTGCACGGGCCATCGGAGAGAGGCCTGCACCCTCCACCTATGAGCTCCTTACCAACAATAGGACGTACCCATACGTCCATTGCCGGTAAGAGGTTAAAAGAGCAGATGTATCCTAAAAAAAAATAATAAACAAATTAACCGGGCAACACCTTCAATATTCAGTGGCGACCCATCTGCTCCAAGCCCTTTTCTCCGATCTGGGCTATTTAACCACTTAAATGCTGCCGTCCATAGCAACCACGGTACCTAAGGAGTCTGACAAAGTCTACCCACGACCTCACAAAATGATTGCAAGGTGCCGATGGGTTACTATTGTAGTGTGCAGGAGTTGGTGTTGCTATACACTACAGAAATTTAATAATGTTTATTAATAATTGCACTATATCTGTTAAAGATTGCACTATTCATGTTATGTGTAAATGTCTATTGATCTCTGTCTCACCCCTTTACTCCTGTACCCATATACTGTTAGCAGCTAGTGTACATGTCTCTGAAAAGTGTATACTCACTGTAGCTGTAAAAAGTGTATAGTGACTGTGACTGTAAAACAGTTAGTCACTCAGCTCTACAGTAGTGGCGGGACTTCCCATAGCAACCAGACAGGAAGGGGGAGTAGAAGGTTATATAACACAAGCAAATTTAGTATTCTGGGTCTTTCCACTTATCTTCATTCTGCGTTATTCACCTTATCATCTACAGCCTGTCAATGAACAGTCCAACATGCTACCCTGACAAAGGCTATGCTGCCTCTGGGCTCAGGCAGCAGCTTAACCACTTATTTCCCTGGCCGCATGGGAGAGGACAGGAGTGACAGGACAGCTTTAGAGAGAGAAGGAAGCCTCAACTTGGCCTAGCAGGACTTTGGATTCCTACGATTCCCACCAGACCTCATGGCCTTTGGGACCCAGTTAGCCTCTGGCCTGGCCCATTATTCCCAACTTATGGAAGATATTCCAGATCTCCTGTCTGGAAGGCACTGGAAGAGATTTTATCTCAGGGAATAACTGTTCTTCTGCTAGATGGTTAAATGGCTGTGTGAAGAGGAATATGTGTTTGACAGTACTCCTCTCCAGTGTGTGTGACATCGTGCCTGGAATAAGTAAAGAAGGCCTCTGCTTTTGAAGTGATAACCCATCATCTTCTGTCTGTCATTCTGCACCGCACATCAAGGGCACCCTGCACAACACCACCACAGGCAGTTGACGGAGAGACCACCAGAGTGTGCCCCGGGGGAACTACTACCTCCATCATCTCCTAAAGCGTATCATCTCTTTCACTGGTACCGGCACTAGAGGAGCACGAGAGGAGCAGTTGTTGAGTTTTAGCCAGAGCAGAGCAATGAAAGATATGACTACTACTACTCCCACCGTCTCCTCTGCCTCACAGTCTCCTCTGCCTCACAGTCTCCTCTGCCTCTCCGGTCTGGTCACCACACGATGGCGACTTGGGGCCTAATAAAGTCCAGAAGGTTTCAGGTATAAGCCCATTAGGCTGTGGTAGAGGCATGACCTAAAGATTGCCTGACACTGACAAGCAATCACGCTTTACAATACTTAGGGCTTGTCCCCACGGCGAGGGTTTTTGGTCAGTTTTTCAGATGGTTTGCGGTTTTAGAAACTGTCTGAAAACCTGCAAGTAATGCTCCCCTTAAAGGGGTTTTGCCACGATGTAATGTTGACGTGGGATCCTCCAAAATCGGTATTTAATCACTTTTCTAAATATATGTGATTACAAAAAATTGCAGCCTGAGAGAGCTACAGGCTGCTTAAACCTGCCCTTAGTTACTTAAAACCCTTCTACTAGATACGGCCTGACAAGAGCTGCTGGCCGGGCTTGTGCAGAGAAACTTCTTATTGATGAGACGGGAGCTGCAGAAGCTTTCAAGGCACCGGGTAGAAATATGTTGTGTTTTTTATACAGAATAAACTAGTTGTAGTGTGATTATCTGAGTAGATCCCTGCTTTATCTGATGAAGGGGAACATGAAGAAGCTTTCAAGCTGCTGTGGAGAAAGCTGTTGTCTTTTGTATACAGAATCCACTAGTTGTAGTTTGATTATTTGAGTGAACATTGCACACAATCCCTTATGCATGGCTCTGTGCTCTGGCTGTGTCTCGCTCTCTCAGCTCAGCATGGCTGGTTTACATTTGCTTCATAGCAGATAAGGCACGTCCTGGCAAAACCCCTTTAAGACTTCTATAGAAAAACAGTTCAGAAGTCCAAACTGAACGGGTTCTCCGTCGGCCGGTTTTTCACACCGATGGCTGTCCACAAAACTTAGAACATGTTCATTCTTCGGCCCGGTTTCTTGACAGAAAATTAACATTGGAGTCAATGTAAACCGCTCAGAAACAGAGTGACCCGTTTTTTGTCAAGGTTTTTGGGTGTTTTTTTTTACAAAAAAAAGTGATGATCCCACCTATAGTGGGTGTGATTTTGCAGGTCCTTTTGCATTTTTTTGAACACAGGAGGGCCTGCAAACCATTTCCGGTTTCTGATGGAAGAGGACTCATACACGTCACCACAGTTGTCTAATAGTGGAGAAATTTATTATATATATATACACTCACCGGCCACTTTATTAGGTACACCTGTCCAACTGCTCGTTAACACTTAATTTCTAATCACCAATCACATGGCGGCAATCTGGTGCATTTAGGCATGTAGACATGGTCAAGACAATCTCCCGCAGTTCAAACCGAGCATCAGTATGGGGAAGAAAGGTGATTTGAGTGCCTTTGAACGTGGGCATGGTTGTTGGTGCCAGAAGGGCTGGTCTGAGTATTTCAGAAACTGCTGATCTCCTGGGATTTTCACACACAACCATCTCTAGGGTTTCAGAGAATTGGTCGAAAAAAGAAAAAACATCCCGGGCGCGCCAGTCCTGTGGGCTGACATGCCTTGTTGATGCCAGAGGTCAAAGGAGAATGGGGCAGACTGGTTCGAGCTGATAGAAAGGCAACAGTGACTCAAATAGCCACCCGTTACAACCAAGGTAGGCAGAAGAGCATCTCTGAACGCACAGTACGGCGAACTTTGAGGCAGATTGGGATACAGCAAACAGAAGACCACACCGGGTGCCACTCCTTTCAGCTAAGAACAGGAAAACTGAGGCTCCCAAATTTGCCCAAGCTCATCGAAATTGGACAGTAGAAGATTGGAAAAACGTTGCCTGGTCCTGATGAGTCTCGATTTCTGCTGCGACATTCGGATGGTGGGTCAGAATTGGCGTCAACAACATGAAAAACATGGATCCATCCTGCCTTGTATCAAGGTTTTTGGCTGGGGGTGGTGGTGTCATGGGGTGGGGGAATATTTTTTGGCACTCTTTTTGGGGCCCCTTGGTACCAATTGAGATCGTTTGCAACCCCCGTGGGAAACTATGCCCCGAAAAAATTGAGGCAGTTTGAAGGCAAAAAAGGGGGCCAACCGTTGTAGCATGGGTCCTAATAAAGTGGCCGGTGAGTGTATATATATATTTTAAATTTTTTATATATATATATATATATATATATAATATATAATTATATTTAAAATTTTTATATATATTATATATATATATATATTTTTATATATATATATATATTTATTATATATATATAATTATTTTTTTTTTTTTTTAAAAGAGCCTGGAGCACACATTTTTCCAGAGCACTATATGAACTGAAAGGGGTGCTCTGATTGGTGGCTATGAGCTCTGATTGGTTGCTATGGGCAACAAAGTGAATTTTAGACCTACACAGTTTTCATACATGTGGCCCTAAATTTACAGTAAAAATCCTCCTGCAAAAATCAAGCCCTTACACAGCTGATGAAAAGAAGTTGATGAAGAAGTTTTAAAAAAAATATATGAAAGATGGGAACGAAAAAAACTCACAAAATTTACTGTTGAAAAAATTAATAAATTGTTGCATCAGGACTGTGATCAATGAATACTAATGGGGATTTGTCATTCGGGGATCCTTTAAAAAAGCTGGGTGTTTAAGGGTTCCGTGAAATTTCCCATGGCTGCAAATTTAGTTTTTGGGCCCCACCCTTTAAGGAAAAACGTTGGATTTTAAAAAACTTCAACAGGAGCACAAGAAAAAAGGGGGAACTTAGGTGGGAAAATTTGTGCAGATAAACTGATCAGCAGGAGCGAGTCAGCGCTGGAACAGAGGAGAGATTGTGCACAGGCAGCAGTCCCCGCTTTTGCTGAAGAAATGTTTCCAACGCCCGGGGACTGGGCTTCAATTTCCCCGCAAGCAAGCCAAGATTTAAAAATTAGAATTTTGGAGATTTTAAAGGCCCAAAAAAATGCTATGTTCCCCAAGTAGGTATGTGCTGCTTAATATAGCCACGTCTGCTGTGCGGATCCAAAAAATGCCTGGAAATCAAAACAAAATTTGGGGGACAAGGGGTTATCAAAAGGTGTGCACAAATTTTTAAACCCCTAAATACAGCTTTCCCATAGTAGAAGTGTGCACCCAATTTTTTTCCGCTAAATTTCAGCTCCTTTTGTAGAAGCTGTGCACAATTTTTAACCCCTAGACGCAGCAAAATGGTGTGTACCCTTTTTTTATTACTATTTTACTTTAAACTATTTTTTCTAAAATTTTCTATCTCTTATCTATCTTTCTCATATCTATCTATCTCATATCTTCTATCTATCTATCTATTTATTTCTATCTATCTCCTATCTATCTATCTACAAACAAAAATGGCAAACCCGGCGCACGTGGATTTTTAAGTAAATGCCAATGATGAAGGCTGGTATATAAAAAACTTCTGAATTTTATTTCTAAAACAGTAAGGATATCATCCTAAACTGATTAAAAACATACATAGAGTAACGCGTTTCGTGCTCCAACTTAGCGCTTCATCAGACCTCTGATGAAATCTATCTCATATCTATCTATCTATCTATCTCATATCTATCTATCTATCTATCTCATATCTATCTATCTATCTATCTATCTATCTATCTATCTATCTATCTATCTATCTATCAGTCCACTCATACCATAGGCCATTGCAACAGAGGAGAGAGAGAGAGAGAAAAAGGCTACAACCGAGAGGACAGAAAGACTGCGGATTTTTAGAACACTTACACAGGTAAATCCACTCCAAATAACGTCGATTTGGGCGTACAAGATGTCAAAAGAGAAAAAAGTCTACAAATGTACAATCAGTTGTTGTGGATTGTCTGCAGCAAAATCCACAACACTCAACTACCTCACTGAGGTCAATGGAGAATGTCTCCAAAATATTTGCGGCATTTCTGCAGCATAAATTGACACGATGCAGATTTCAAATCTAAATATGTTAAAATCGCATCCACTTTTTGAATGCTCTGTAAACTGTTTACAAACAGCTCAGCTTCTCTCCTCTATCATATAACCCTATATATCACAGAGCTCCGCTTCTCTCCTCTATCAATATAACCATAATATCACAGAGCTCCGCTTCTCTCCTCTATCATATTACCCATATATCACAGAGCTGAGCTTCTTTCCTCTATCATATAACCCTACATACCACAGAGCTCAGCTTCTCTCCTCTGTCATATATCCCTATATATGACAGAGCTCAGCTCCTCTCCTCTTTCATATAACCCTATATATCACAGAGCTCAGCTTCTCTCTTCTATCATATATACCTATATATCACAGAGCTCAGCTTCTCTCCTCTCTAATATAACCTATATATCACAGAGCTCAGCTTTCTCACTCTATCATATAACCCTTATATATCACAGAGCTCAGCTCCTCTCCTCTATCATATAACCCTATATATCACAGAGCTCAGCTCTCTCCTCCATCATATAACCTTATATCACAGAGCTCAGCTTCCTACTCTATCATTATAACCCTATATATCACAGAGCTCAGCTTCTCTCTCTTATATATAACCCTATATATCACAGAGCTCATCTCTTCTCCTCTATCATATAACACTATATATCACAGAGCTCAGTCCTCTATCATATAACCCTATATATCACAGAGCTCAGCTCCTCTCCTCTTTCATATAACCCTATATATGACAGAGCTCAGCTTCCATCCTTTATCATATAACCCTATATACAGTATCACAGAGCTCAGCTTCTCTCCTCTATCATATATCTCAACATCTCCTCCACTTCATGGGCCACATACAAGGCACGTGACGGTTGCAGGTTTCCTCTTGCTGCTAATTGGTCTTCCCTGAGTTAACGCCATAATATTCTCTTCTTCTCTGCACCTCTATACATGGCCTATGCTCTGGTGACAATTCTCTTGTGTCCTATCCTGGCCAAAATCTGCAGTGAAGTGAAGACATTTTACCAGGTGTTAAACCAGCGGAAAACCCATTCTTCCTATGGCTGGAGTCAGTCTATGGGAAGGTTTCAAACTGCCGGCCCTCCAGCTGTTGGGAAACTACAACTCCCATCATGCATTTATTATAATCTAGAACAGTGGGCATGATGGGAGTTGTAGTTTCCCAACAGCTGGAGGGCCGCAGTTTGAGACCCCTGGTCTATGGGAAGGTGTCGGCCCCTCTCACCATTGCTGCTGTATCTTCCATTCAGTATCTAAGGTCTGTGCACTTTTGGGAAGTTGCATATCCAGGCTATGCTTTCCTTGGGTAACAGGAGGCTCATGAATCCTGGAGCCGGGAAGATTTCCATGCATCAAGTGGCAGATTCCTGGAACCGACAATCTCTTGGCTGGATGCAGCATTCCCAGCTCCAGCACAGCACATGCAGCCGCGTCGCTTCAACCATTCGTTTCATGTTGGCAGGTAGAGCGTTGGCCGCATCCTTTTTTTCTATGCAAAAATCATAGTCATAAAACATGGGGTCTGCAACTAATTGCTTTGGCAGGTTTTTCGGCTATGACCTGTTCTGTTGGATTCTATAGACGTAACATCTGATCTTGACCCTCTATGGCAAAGTCTATGTCTGATGTCCACTTTCATTACATGGTCTTAAGAATTTGGACAATCCTTGGTGGGTTTGGCTAAATCAGCTGCTCCCTTGTTGTAATAGTTGCATAAGACTGAGGATGGGACGCAAGGAACTTCGTCTGCATACACACAGCGAAAGTCAAATTATTATGACCCCCAAACTAATATCCCAGTAACTGCCTTGTACACCCGGGGAACGACCGCTAGATGGGCTGGGATTTGACTCAATATAGGTCCTGGTAAGTTGTTACAGGTATTGATGCCGACTGCACCCACAGCTGCTGGAGGAGCCATAGAGCAAGTATAATCATTAGGGTGGTTGCATGGTGTTCACATAGCTACACAGTAAGGCCGAAAAAAAGGACAGACGTCCATCCAGTTCAGCCTATTGTGCTTTTAAAGTTGATCCAGAGGAAGACAAAACCCCCATGAGGTTAGAAGCCAATTGTCTCATTCTTGCGGAAAAAATCTTTCCCGACTCAATCTGGCAATCAGTATAAATTCCTTGAATCAATGACCCTTCTCCAGAATCCGGTCACTATAATTGTTTATTATTACATCTAGAAATGTCTCCAGACCCTTCTCCAGAATCGGTCACTATAACTTGTTATTTTATAACATCTAGAAATGTATCCAGACCCTTTCAGAATCCCGGTCACTATAACTTGTTATATTATTACATCTAGAAATGTATCCAGACCCTTCTCCAGAATCCCGGTACTTAACTTGTTATATTATTACATTGAAATGTATCCAGCCCCTTTCTCCAAAATCCGTACTAAACTTGTTTATTATTACATTAAAAAATGTACCCAAAAACCCCTTCTCCAGAATCCCGGTCACTATAATTGTTATATTTATACTTAGAAATGTACCCAGACCTTCTCCAGAATCCGGTCACTAAAATTGTTATATTTTACATCAGAAATGTATCGCCCCTTCCCCAAAAACCCTGGTCACTATAACTTGTTATATTTTTTCACCTGAAAGTACCCAGACCTTCTCAGAACCCCAGTCATATAATTGTTTATTTTTTACATCTAAAAAATGTACCCAGACCCTTCTCCAAAACCCGGTCACTATAATTTTTATATTATTACATTAGAAAGTATCCTTCCCCTTCTCCAGAACCCCGGATTTATAACTTGTTTTTTATTACATTAGAAATTTACCCGGGCCTTCTCCAGAATCCGGTCACTTAATTGTTATATTATTACATCTAGAAATGTTCCAGACCCTTTCTAACCCTGGTACTATAACTTGTTATTTATTCATCTAAAAATGTTCCGCCCCTTCTCCATAACCCGGTCACTATAATTTTTTTAAATCACTACTTATATAGTACCCGACCTTTCTAACCTGTTGTAATTCCCCATGACAAGTTCCTTTGGCAGAGGTTCCACAGTCTCATGTCTTACAGAAAAGAACCCTTTCTGTGTTTATGCAAAAAAACGTTCTTTCCTTTGGCGTAGGGTGCCCCCTTGTTCTTTATAGTCCCATCTGACATGCCAAGCTCATCCATTCTTTGGGAAAACCCAAGTGGAAAAGGGGATAATGAAAGAAGACCCCCAGGGCTTTGGTTCAGGTAAGGGGCTCTAAAAATTTGGGCCCTTTTCTTCAATTTAGAGCAGCTTAAAATCCATTGCTTTTGGCCCTTTTGCTGTAGGGTTCATGGCTGTGTGTTGCCAATTTTACTACCCCCCAAAAGCGCGACCACAAAAATTCCTATTGGCGAAGTGGTGATGTGAAAGTAGGAAGTCATAAAATGTAATCAAATGTGTATATAATTATAGTCATAAAAAATTTCATTGTGAAGCCTGGCCATAGGACATGTATAGGGGGCCCCACAGTTTGCAATAAATTTCTTTAAAAACTTCTGCCTTGTGAGAATGATATGATAACTAAGGGGCTCTAATGTGATTTTTCCCCCAGGGCAGAAACAGTGATGATCCCGAGTGTTAAACAGGGTTTTCTAAAAATGATTGGTTTTAAACAGGGCGGAAAAAGGAAAAAGGGGGAGCCTTTTGCAAATAATTGCTGTTTTGATTTTGTTTGGTCGGTGATAGGATTTTATCTTCTTTACGAACACAAATCCTGCCAGTGCTATTACAGAGTACGAATCCCCGAGTGACATGCAAATCCTGCTATAGAAATCACAGCCTGCCCGGGAAAGAGACAGCATGCATGATCAAAAATGCTTTTGGGGATCCGTAAAGCGCGTGGTGAGAAAACCCCCTTTAAAGCATCCCCCCTAAAAAGGTGCTTAGCAAAAAAAACCCTTTTAAACCCCAATTTTGAAAATTCATTACCCATGAAAACCTGTATTAAAAAAATTTACTATGTATAGGGGGGTGACCCCTTATTGTTAGGGTTTTATACTGGTCCCCGATTTACTAGCAAGGGCTCCTTGCAGTATTTGGAAAAAATTCATGGTTCGGGGAAGTCTGATGGCTTTTCGTAAAAGGATTGGTTCTTCAATAGGTGACAACCCTGTTGCCTCCAAATCTAGGACACAAGATGTCAGGGAGAATTTTCCGGTGTCCCCGCCGCCTTTAATGGCTTATTTTTTGGGGGAAGGAAGCTGAGATTTACAGGAAACGTTTTGATCTAAAAAATAAGTTAATCTTTACTCCCGGGAATTTGGAATGCGGCTGGTGCGGACTTTTGTTCCCCTTGACAGGCTTTCTGCACTGTGGTTTACAGTGCGACCCCCAAAAAAAAAACTGTACAATAGGGGCGAGGATGGGACACTGGGATGGTCGGGGCCCAAGTCTCAGTGGTAACACATTTTCCCTTTCTTGTGATAAAACACTTGTCATTCCATTAGAGTCACTCCCCTTTTCTTGAAAAGTACATGGTTTTGCTTTTTATTAAAAAATAGAGGGTCTTGTTCTGTTACAGAAGGGGCCTCTAAGACCAAAGGCAGAGCTGGGTTTTGGAGTCTTACATAGTTACATTGTTTGTTGGTTGAAAAAACCGTGTCCTCAAGTTCACCCAAGGGTGGGGAAAAAGTTTAAGCTTTTCCTCCCCACTGGTGAATGCCTGAAACCAAAGGAAGAAAACCAATCTGTCCCGTGGGACCCCCCCTTTTGACCCCCCAGCAGCCACCCGCCAGGATCCGAATTTTACATGGCTACGTCGCATTAATTTTTTAGTGTCGGGTTTTTGAGCCTTCTTTAAACCCTCCTTTTCCTCTGTGACCAAGTCCTCAGGCGGTATTCCACAGATTTACGTTTTACAATTTAAGAACGCTCTTCTCCTCTGGAGATTGAAACCTTTTTCTCTAGTCGAAGGGAATGTCACTTGAAATAAATTTTTCCCCCCTACTTTTTGTAGGGACCATTTATTAAATTTTTATAAATTAATCTGTCCCCCCAAAGCCGTCTTTTCTCAAAATAAAATAGTTCAATTCTACTAACCTTCCTCTAACTAAGATGTCCCTTTCCCCCCAAAAGTTTTTTTTGCCCGTCTTTGTCTCTCTCCGTATTTTTCTTCTTTCAGATTTTCTGATCCATAAGCTTAAAACAGAAACCAACAAAATTTTATTTTTTTCGTCCCCTTTAGGGAGACATGATGTAAAAAGATAATGGAAAGGGTTTTTTTATTACTGTGCCCCTTTTTTCTTACACTACCTGTTATTTCCCGTCTCCGCTGTCAAAAATGACCCGGGAATCTGATTCACTGATCTTAAATTGGCCCGGGGTCAAAATTCAATGACATTTTAAACAAATGTAAAGAGGCCGACTTCAGGTCCCCCATAAAACACATAACTTCACTAAGGGGGCTCCGGCCAGGGGGTACAGCAGAGGGCTGGAAAAAAAGGAGTTCACAGATAAAAAAAAACAGGAGAATTTCCATTGTTTTTTACTTTGTACCCCTCCAATGGCCAAGTGGTAACATTTTTTTGTGGGGAATGCTTCTGAACAAGATAAGCCAAAAATCTCAGACAGGTGCACATTTTACTTCATCCCAGATGGGAACATCACCTTAAGTATATAAAAAATAATAATAATAAAAAATATATTGCTCATTAGTATGATACACAATGTAACGAGCAATGCAGACAATGTTTTACTGTATCTTTATCTGAGAATAATTTGCCATACTATATTTAAATTATATATTAATTATAACACCAACAATTATATTTTATTACAGTGTATTATATATACATGTGTTATTTATATATATATATATATATATGTATATATATACATACATATGGTGGATGTTCCCCCCTATATATATCAAAAAGAGATAAAGGCAGCACAATTTCTAAAAAAGAAAAATGGGTGCCTGCAATATTAGGACAGTCTGGAATAAAGTTTTTTGCATTTTTTGAATGAGTGCTGCAATCTTTTTTGGATATATGAATATAACTGGTGGGAACATATATATATATATATATAGATACACGACCAACAGACAAAATAGTGGAAGGCAGATAGGTGCCCAGCGGGTTTGTTATACCAGGGTGGCTGACCCTGCAGTACATCCTTGTCTTTCCATGCAGCTGAATTGCAGCAGGAGAACTACAAGGTATGTGGGAAAGTCAGCAACTCTTGGTCAGTAACAGTAGGCTACTAATGGTTGATATGTTGAATAGCTGCCGTGCGGCTAAAATTGGGCTGGCTTTTTCAGAATGGCTGTAGTGTAGGAAGGAGGCCGTTCCCATATTTTGGTCCAGTTCTTGCTGGATCTCTGGGGATTTAGTGCCACATGTATGAAAACGGTTTAGGTCTAAAATCATTTTTAGCCTAACCATTTTTATACATGTGGCCCTTAAAGTCTGTTTCTTGAGACATTAAATGTGGAGAAACACTGCTGGCTGGAGAGTGTTTGGGAGCCATTTTCTCCACAGTGCTGCTGAGAAAGGGAAAAAAGAGATAGAAAGAGCCACCCTGCAAAGGTGACTGTAACAAAACCTGTCTGCCTGGGAAAGGACAGTAATAATAACAGGGTTGGTGTAGGGAACTTTCTGTTATTTTTGTTTTGGGCTGAAGTCAAGCCATTTGTGTTAAAATTTTCAAATGGGCTGCCGATAAAGCCTCCTGCTGGACTATTTTTTGTTCCTGTTCAGTCTGAAAAAAACCCCTTTTCCCTTTTTGCATTCAAATCCTACTTGTTGTCTATCATTAGTGATGCTTAATTCCCACTATGTATATTATATTATCATTTTTTTTATACATAAGGGATGTTCCCATCTGGGACTCTATTCTCCACACCAGCGAAGTAAAGTGAGCATCTGTCTGAGATGTTATCACTTGCCCCATTAGTATGATACACAATGTAAATAAATATAAATAAAAAATATATATATATTTTATTATATTATATTATATATAATATATATATATATATTGTGAGGATTAGCAGTCACAGAGGCAGGCACAAGGGGTAGGTTGCAACAAAAATACAGGGTTTTTTTTTTTCACCGGCAAAACAAACAGCAGTAATAACAAAGTCTATTTTCAGCAGGCTTACTTCAGCCGTATAACACACAGCAAATCAAAGGTAAAGTCCGTCATCAAAAGGGAACCAAACATGTACTCCACCGTGGAGCTGGTGAACTCTCCTGGTAGAAGACCCACAGGTCTGTTTCAGGGGTCGGTAGCAGACTCCTCTCTCCTGCTCAGCACTCTCTGGAGACAAGTTTTTCCCAAAACACTCCTTTAGCACAGGTTAACATCTCTCACCTGGTCTCTTCCTGCACAGGCTTTAAAGGCCTAGGGATACCGGTAGAGCCTGGACCGGAGGGGTGAACGGCCTCCCACCCACGCTACAGCCGTTCAAAAAAAGGAGACCAATAAAGATGCACAGCAGCAATACTACAATACTAAATCCTAAGTAACCTCTGGTTACTTAACTAGACCGCTGTCTTTTCCCCCACCAAGGTCCGGTTCCTTGGTGGCCCCACTAGTGCAGTTCTCCTGCTGCCACCAGCCCTTTTTGAAAAGCCCGGGACGAACCAATGGATCGGCCCTCTTTGACATCCTGGAACTTCCCTACTATTTGCAGCATAATACTAGGGACATACTTCCATCCACTATTTTCCTTGCTGGTTGCTTACAATATTTTATATATATTTATTTATATATATAATATATATATATATAAAATATTTAAATATATTCTCACCGGCCACTTTATTAGGTACACCTGTCCAAAACTGCTCGTTAACACTTAATTTCTAATTCAGCCAATCACATGGCGGCAATCTCAGTGCATTTAGGCATGTAGACATGGTCAAGACAATCTCCTGCAGTTCAAACCGAGCATCAGTATGGGGAAGAAAGGTGATTGAGTGCCTTTGAAGTGGCATGGTTGTGGTGCCAGAAGGGCTGGTCTGAGTATTTCAGAAACTGCTGATCTCCTGGGTTTTTCCCACGCACAACCATCTTTTGGGTTTCCAGAGAATGGTCCGAAAAAGAAAAAACATCCGTGAGCGGCAGTCCTGTGGACGGAAAAAGCCTTGTTGATGCCAGAGGTCAAAGGAAATGGGCAGATGGTTCGAGCTGATAGAAAGGCAACAGTGACTCAAATAGCCCCGTTACAACCAAAGGTAGGCAGGAAGAGCATCTCTGAACGCACAGTACGGCGAACTTTGAGGCAGATGGGCTACAGCAGCAGAAGACCACACCGGGTGCCACTCCTTTCAGCTAAGAACAGGAAACTGAGGCTCCAATTTGCCCAAGCTCATCGAAATTGGACAGTAGAAGATTGGAAAAACGTTGCCTGGTCTGATGAGTCTCGATTTCTGCTGCGACATTCGGATGGTAGTGTCAGAATTTGGCGTCAACAACATGAAAGCATGGATCCATCCTGCCTTGTATCAAGGTTCAGGCTGGTGGTGGGGGTTTGTCATGGTGGGGGGAATATTTTCTTGGCACTCTTTGGGCCCCTTGGTACCAATTGAGCATCGTGCAAACACCTTGTGGAATCTACCCACGAAGAATTGAGGCAGTTCTGAAGGCAAAAGGGGGTCCAACCCGTTACTAGCATGGTGTACCTAAAAAAGTGGCCGGTGAGTGTATAATAAAGAAAGTTCTTCACAGCACTCTTCCAGGTGAAAAGGAAAAACCAGTTTATTTCCACGTGCTTAAACCTTACACATATATACATCGGGCCGATTGTTCATACAATGGAAGTCACACTTGGACTCTAGTGCCTGGTTGGGCCCACAATAGACATCAGTATTATAAATGGCACATGGTAGGTGGGATTCCCTATAATCAATTTTTCACTGGGGCCCAAGAATCTTTAACTCCTTAACGACCGCCCACTGTATTTTGACGTCGGGCATTTCAGGTCGTTCGCCAAAAGACGTTGCTGCAGACATCGGAGTTAGCGGCTCCTGGCGCCGCAGCAGCGCTGAGAACGGGGCTGTACTACACAGGCCTGATCCCAGCACATCTCCTGGGGAGCACTGGGGAGCGGGGGAATCTCCGCTCTCCGGTGCTTTAACCCTTTGATTGCCGCAGTTCATTTCCGCAGCGCAATCAAAGGGTTTCCCTGCTCTGTCAGGTGATCGGAACACCCGGTGACCCGACAGAGCCCGGGGAACGGCTGCACAGTAGCCCCAGGACTGTCTGTGTAACAAGCCAGTGACCAGGACAGACTGTGTGATGTCCTGATCACTGCCTGTGTCAGACTAACACAGATGACAATGTATTAGCACATATGAATATGGTAATACATTACCAAGTGTAAAAAAAAAAAAAAAAAAGAAGTAAAACAGTTCTCCCTTCATGGGATTTAAACGAAAAAGTAAAAGACATAAAAAGTGTAAAAAAAAAAAAAAAAAAAAGTAAAAAATTTAAATAAAATAAAAATAAATATTTAGTAAAAAATAATTGTGCATACATTACACACACAAAAAAACCCTACAGGTATCCACACGACCGTAATAACCTGTAGAATTAATCTAACAAATTATTAAGTGTGAAATGTGAATGGTGTGAAAAAGTGAAAAAAAATTTGAAAAAAAAAAATAATAATTCTGTAATTATTTATAAGTGAACTTAAACTATTCCCCCATAAAGTACAACTTGTCTCGAATAAAACGAGGCCTCATACAGCTGCGTCATTGAAAAAATAAGAAAGTTACAACTGTTGAAACACAAGGAGGCAAAAATTTTAAACATTTTCTGGTCATTAACTATTTTTCAGGCGTTCGGTTAAAGGGTTCTCCAGTCTACAAAACTTATTTTAACATATCCTACTAAGGAATGCTGAGTTAATAGAGAGGGGTCCCATGTAAAAGATCTTCATCTGGTGACCAGAGAAGAGAGTGATTACAAAGAACACTTGTTGCTCCGGAGGACCTGTCCTTTCCATTCATTTGAATAGGCTCGGTGTAATGCTTCATTTCTCCTCTAGTAGTGCTGCAGGCAAATTGAACACTTACTGCCAGGTTTTCCTACAAATTATAGCTCATCACAGTATGGAGATATTTAGTGATTGGCTTATTGACAAGGGTCCCTTGTAACAGGAATTGTGCAAAATGGAGAACCCCTTTAAGCTTCTCCTGTGGTGGAGACCAAGGATATGTTTAATATCCGGTCAGACAATCGGAATATGCAAGAAAATCTCAGCAATGAGAAATAAAAAGAGACAACAGTACTCAAAAATATCACCATTAAATGCAAACAAGGCAACAAAGTATAGTAAAATAACCAATAGAATACCAGTGTATCATAGAAAAAAAAATGATATGAAAAGAAAAATTGGCCCTTGAGCTTAGAGGGTCTTTATGAGTCTGGATTAAGATGATGAAGCAAACTCTAACTTCGGCCACTAATTGGACAGACAGGACAGACAGGAGACGGACATCCCACACACACAGTGAAGGGAGGGGGGAAAAAGAAAAAAAAGAAAAAAAAGAAAAAAAAGGGGGAGGGGCGGGGAAAGGGCCGTACGAATAGATAAGAGTGGGGAGGATGATAAACGACTGTGACAAACACCACCAAGACCACACATAGCCTTAGTAGTGAGGGAACGAAGGGCCCAATGGTTGTTTTCAATGGGGATAATCTTGCATCTCAGCTACACAGAAGTTACGTCACTTCTTTATTTTTTTTACTGCTTGAGGATTTCATATTCATGGCAGAAAAGATCCACACTCTCGTTCACAGTGCGAACTATGGCACAGAATCCCATTGGCAACAGTAGAATCAAGATCCCACATGGTTTTCATGCAGATTCAGCTTAAAAATTTTTTTTCTGGGAACAGACCCTAAGTACCTCCCATGGCTTTGTTAAGTTGGCAAGACTAAGCTGACTTCTAGAAGATGACAAGGCTAATGCCTAGTAAGTGTTTACTGCTGTTGCTTTTAGGCACAGGATTTCCATACAAATAATGCAACAAAGCTATTCTATTCCTTACCGAGTAATGAAAACACCATCATTTAGAAGACATTCAACAACATTTTGAAAGGCGCCGCCATTGAAGACACCGGCCAAGAAGCCAAACGAACTCTTTCGAAGTATATTGTATAAGCAAATATATAAAATTTGGTGATATATTTTATTAAAGAAAAATGCCTCTCTCTCTACTGATTGTAAATAAGTTTTGGACTGGGATACCTAGGGCCCAAATGTGGAGTTGACTCTAGGGGCCACCAATTGAGCTGTTTTTGGGTCCATCAGTGGAGTTTATTTTAGGGGTCCACTCTACATGCCTCCGACGGTTTGGCTCTTGGTTTTTGCCCCTCTTTCTATGCATTTTTGCCTCTTCTGAGGATGTATATGCAGTTAAAAAACAGCTCCATGCCTACCTTGCTCAGGGGCCCACCGGAGGTTTCCCCTACTCCCCTGTGGGCCAGTCCAAGCCTGATCTCCATGTCTCCTACACTTATCATTTACTCTCAATTCAGTGCTAAAATCTGATGAGACAAATGATCTTCTCCCTGAGAGATCAGGTTATATGCTGCCTATAGAAGTCTATGAAGAGGGGAGGAGTGGGGGAAAGGTGCCGTGAACAAGAGAGATACAGACATGGATGCTGAGGCTCTACTACAGTGTTTTACTGTCTTATTCAAGTGCAGGGTTCACAGCAACAATGATTATAATTATTGCTTATGGGTTGGGCTTTAGAGAGTAGAAAACAGGATCTTCTTTTCACTGTGTATGGGAGACACTATGGTAGCTAGTTTGTGCCTACTCTGAAGCTGAGCTCTGCAAAAACTGACAATTATGCCTGACACAAGTCATAAGAACCATAATACTGTTATTCCTCATTTACACGCATGAAAACTTAATCTGAAAACTCAACTAAAAGGACATGTACATTTTAAGCTAAATTCACATAACCTTCAAACTAGTTGTAATGTTAATTTACCAAACTGAAAGGAGTTTCCTAGGATCAGAACACCACACCTGTCCATAAGTACTATGTGTTATTAAAGCTATTCACTTTAAAGGGGTATTACCACAAAAGCATTTCATGCCTGCTTTGTCCTGCTTCAGCTTTCAGTGTGTTTAATAGGGAATGTGTATGATTTGTTTGAACTGCATATCATGTGACCCAGCAGGCTTGACATCACCATGCCTTTCCCCACAGTGTGCTCACACTTGTCAAACAAATATCTCTTTATTTAAAGAGGTGTGAGTAACTACAATGTAGCTGATTGGTTAGCACTTCTGCCTTTCAGGTTAGGAGTGCCAGGTGCAAATCCTTCCAGAACCAAATGTGAATTTTTTCCCTCAATGCACATACCTGACTGAGGTTTATTTTTTATTTTTCTTTATTTGCACTGTTTGACTTATTACTAAGGAGTATAGAGGACGGGAGTAGAATGACAGCACCAAGGGTTTAACACTCACTCAGCAGTAAGTGTGTGTGATTACTAAGCAGGAAAGAGTCTGACAGTAGCTGCCTGAGAGGAGAGGTGATGCCTGAGCATGTGCGGCCTGGACTGAGGAGCACTGGTCACTGACTGTATCCCCCATAGAGGAGCTGTACACTATGGATCACTAAGGGAGCAGCTAAAACAAAAATGCTACAGAACTTTTAATAATGACAAATGGTGAAAATGGCTGGTTGTTTAACCCTTTAGACGCTGCAGCCGTGACATGCCGTGACGTTTAAATGAATGAGATACCATGTTACTACTCCTATTACATCCTGCCATAGTAGATAATACAGAACGGTGTAAACTTAGACTAAATGTACAAGATTGATCAAGTATATGAAAAATCTGGTGCATGTTTAAACTGTCTAGTCCAGTGGTCTGCAAAGTGCGGCTCTTCAGCTGTTGGGAAACTACAACTCCCATCATACATTTATATAATCTTATATAAGTGGGCATGATGGGAGTTGTTAGTTTCCAAAAGCTGGAGAGCCACACTTTGCAACCCCTGGTCAGTATTAATAATAATAATAAAATAATAATAATCTTTATTTCATAGCGCCAAACATATTCGCCCGACTTTACAATTCGAGGGAAACATACAGTAATTAAACATTAAAGTACTTACAATGAGACCAAGGTGTGAGGGCCCTGCTGTGAGAGCTTAAATCTATTAGGGTGTATGGGTGAAACATACGGTAGAAGTGCCAAAGTTTACAATTGTTCCCGGCCATGTTTCATAAATGGGGGTGGGTTTAAATGAAAAAATGGATGAAAACCTCGACCCCCCTTGACAGTAACATCTAATTACAGATAAGTGCCTGTGGAGTTGCCCAAGTTTCACGAGAGTGACAGATGTGTGTGTAGAGTTAGGTTCTTGGTGGGCCAGGACCGAGAAGAAAAAGTATTTTTTAGGGCCCTCTTAAAACTGTGAGGGTTGTGAATGTGCCTGAAAACGCCCGCGGTGCATATTCCAGAGAATGGTGCCGCACGTGTGAAATCTTGGGGGTGGCTGGGAGGTTCGGATGATTGAGGAAATGTAGTTGATATCATCAGCAGGCGGTGAGGGACGGTAGGGTGGTAGACAGAGATGAGGGGAGGGATGTAGGGGGAGCGCGGCTGTGGAGAGCTTTATGGGGGAGAGTGCTGAGTTTTATACTGTATCCTGTACTGGATAGGCAAAAAAGTGCGGTGACTGAAACAGGGTAGATGCATAAGTATAGCGGCTGGAGAGAAAGATGAGCCTGGTGCTGCTTTAGGACAGATTGGAGAGGGGAGAGTTTGCAGGAGGGAGACCGATAAGCAAGGGAGTTGCAGTAGTCAAGACGAGAAAGAATAAGAGCAGTAATGAGAGTTTGAGTCGTTTCCACGTGAGAAATGGAATATTTTGGAGATATTCTTGAGGTGCAGGTGACAGGAGCGGGCAAGGGTTGGATATATGGGGAGAAGGTCAGATCGAAACCAATAAACCCCTAGACAGCGGGCTGCTGGCCTAGAAATGGTGGTATCACATACAGAAATAGAGGGGGGTTGGTTAGAGATGGCGGAAAAAGCAAGAATTTTAGTTTAGTTGAGGTTTTGTTTCAGATGGAGAGAGGACATAATGTCAGAGACAGCGGACAGACAGACACTGGTGTTTTGTAGCAAGGCTGGAGTGATGTCAGTATTAGACAATATTAATAAATCTGCCTCATTGTATATAGAGGCCTATGAAAATGGTACCACTAAGGTGGTGGAAAGTAAGGTAAAGTCTAAAGGGGGCATCTATGAACTCACCTGTGCCATTTTTTGGCGTATGGGCGCCAAAAATGCTTGGACACTATTCATAGATAGCCAAAACTATTTAAAACTGCCATTAAATTCTGCCGCTTTACACTTCATTATACTGTTGTATTTTACACTCCTTTTCTTTTTTAGAATTGATGTGTCGGCGCCAAGTTACAAAAATGGTGCATGCAAGTTCAGAGATGTCGCCCTAAAATATCACTTGTTGATTGTTGGTGCTACACGGCAAGTACAGACAGTCTCCAACTTACAACGTTCCGACTTACATCTGTCCCCTAGTTACAAACGGAGACTTATGGGGAGTGCTGGCACTTGTAGTTCCATGTTCCACAGCAGATAGTAGCTGTGGAACGACAAGTTCCAGCTTGCCACAGCACAACAGAAGGTAGAAATGAGGTGAAATCTTCTTATAAGGGGCAAAGACAGCAAAACAAATGTAAAAACCCCTTCCCTGCAGTTTTGTGCTGGAGTTACATTTAACAAATCTACCTGTTCCGACTTACATACAAAAATTTAATTAAGAACAAACTCAGTCCCCATCCCGTTCATAAACCCCGGGGGCTGCCTGTATTTGTTAGGAAGTGCCTTATTTATGGGGATTTTCAAGGTTGGGATAACTATATAAACTCACTCAGGCTTGGTGAGATACTTTTTGGGGTTTTTTTGAAACCATTGTTCTGGGAATTGGATCTGGTTCTTGCTGGGACGGCGGCTGCTTGTTACAGGATTGTCAGGACTGTTTAAAAAAGTGACGCGGCGCTGTATTAGTTACAGAGTTGATTTTTCTAATCAAGCCCGAACCCTTCGTGAACGGCTCAGCACAATGTCTCCGAATGCACCCAACGTCCGAGGGTAGATGTCATGCACTCATCTATAACATATGTTTAACATGAAGTCAGTTTGGGTTTATACAGGATACATGTTTACCACAAATCAAATGGGGTTAGGACAAAACTCATTGTGACTGAAGGTTTTTGGGTTACAAAATAGTCTTACTGCCCAGGAACAAATGTTTTTGATCAAAGTTACTGAAAATTACACAATGCTGAACAGTGACATAGTCACGTCATGGGAATGATTAGAGCAGTAACTTTTATCATTTGTAACAGAAAAAAATTCTTGTTATATAAAATTCACTATATAAATCACAGACTACAGAACAGCATGCAGTGTCAATCAGCTGCCTCTAAGGTAAGTAGGATATTGGCGTGTAGTAAAAGAGGCCTGGACTCGCGGGACAAGGATGTAATTCTACCGCTGTACAAAGCATTGGTGCGACCTCACCTGGAATATGCTGTTCAGTTGTGGGCCCCAGTTCATAGAAGAGATGTAATGGAGCTAGAGAGAGTGGAAAGATGAGCAACCAAACTTATAAGGGGAATGGGGCATCTTAGTTATGAGGAGAGGTTAGAAGAACTGAACTTATTTAGTCTTGAGAAAAGACGGCTTCGGGGGGGACATGATTAATTTATATAAATATATAAATGGTCCCTACAAAAAGGTATGGGGAAAATTATTTCATGCAAAGCCCCCTCAAAAGACAAAGGGACATTCCCTTCGGCTACAGAAAAAAGGATTCAATCTCTAGAGGTGAAGGGCGTTCTTCACTGTAAGAAATGTGAATCTGTGGAATAGCCACCTGAGAAGCTGGTCACAGCAGGAACAGTTGGGAGTTTCAAGAAAGGCTTAGATATCTACCTGAAACTAAAGAATATGTAACTATGTAAAATTCTGGATCCTGGCTGGTGGCGGCTCTGGGGTCAGAGATAGGGTCTCCACTGGAGCAGATTGGTTCTCGCCTCGTGGGTTTCAGGGCATTCACCAGTGGTGAGGCCGGGCATAAAATCCTTGTCTCCCTCCCTTCACCCACATCTTACCCACCCTTGGTTGAACTTGATGGACACGTGTCTTTTTTCAACCGTACTATGTTACTATGTAAAATATCCCTAATAAAGTCATTACCAAATGGCTCTCCCATCACTGTAGATTACAGTTTACACAACTCATGAGCAAAATGTAGCCATAGCCAGCTCACCGCTCCCATTGGCAAAGCTGCACGGCTGCACTCTGAAGTGTGAATCTCTGAATAGCAGAAAGGAAAGAAATCGCCAGCGGCCCCTGATAATTGAATGAAGATAGTTGCAGAGTGTAAATGACTCGAAACGCGTCAGCCTAGTACCCTGTTACCGTCTGTTCATTTATGTTACACTTCAAATAAATGCAACTATCTTCATTCACTTATCCGGAGCTGCTGGCGATTCTTTCCTTTCTGATACACAGCTCATGGCCCACATGTGGCCTGCACTGCGGCTGGTTGTGGCCATCAACGTCCTGGACCTGCCTCTGTAGTCCGCTGTGTCTGAAGATAGGGGCGGCCCCTAGAGTGCTGCTCATGAGGATGTCCTCACGTTTACCTATGTGACTAGAACCGGAACTTACCAACAAGTGCCAAGCAGTAGTGGAAAGCGGCCACTGGCTACAGAGCGGCGCCAGTTACAGAGACTTTGCTTGTATCAAGAATATAGAATCTAAAAAGTAAATTTTATTACAAATATCTAAAAAATGCAGATGATATTTAGGTAACTTATTAAGCCGCATAAATCAAATACCAATACACACTCATTAATCAACAAAGCTCATCTCCGCAGGGGTTAATAGACAAACCAGCAGAGTATCTACATAATTGAATAAATAACATATCCAATAATGGTGACAATATCTATTTCTGTCCCTAACGTACCCTACCTAACATGGGGAGGAACCGCCCCGAAAAGGGCGCCCCACTCAAGCGACGGCTGAACCCTGTTTTTAATGTATTCCTACACAGGTATTTCAAGAGCATATGACAATGCAACAGTATAAAAATCATTGCAAAAGTGGGCACAAACAGTATTGATAATCAGGCCTGCATATAGTGAAGATACACTCAGCCACAATATGCCCACTAGCAAAACATACAGGTAAAGGAAAAATTCACAACACGTTTCGCCAAAATCTCATCAGGGGCAATAGAAATACACAAGTACATTAATATATTATATATACATATATAAGTAGGACCTGCTGATGAATCCTATGGGGCGCCCTTTTCAGGGCAGTTCCTCCACATGTTAGGAAGGGGTACTTTAGGGACAGAAATAGATATTGTCACCGTTATTGGATATGTTATTTATACACCTATATACAGTGGTGGCCAAAAGTATTTGCACCCTTGCAATTCTGTCAGATAATACTCAGTTTCTTCCTGAAAATGATTGCAATCACAAATTCTTTGGTATTATTATCTTCATTTAATTTGTCTTCAATGGAAACCCACAAAAAGAATAGTCATAAAGCCAAATTGGATATAATTCCACACCAAACATAAAAAAGGGGGTGGACAAAAGTATTTGTGATGCTTCTCTAATTTGTGTAATTAACAGCACCTGTAACTTACCTGTGGCACCTAACAGGTGTTGGCAATAACTAAATCACACTTGCAGCCAGTTGACATGGATTAAAGTTGACTCAACCTCTGTCCTGTGTCCTTGTGTGACCACATTGAGCATGGAGAAAAGAAAGAAGACCAAAGAACTGTCTGAGGACTTGAGACTCCAAATTGTGAGGAAGCCTGAGCAATCTCAAGGCTACAAGTCCATCTCCAAAGACCTGAATGTTCCTGTGTCTACCGTGCACAGTGTCATCCAGAAGTGTAAAGCCCCTGGCACTGTGGCTAACCTCCCCATGGCGCTGTGGCTAACCTCCCCATGGCGCTGTGGCTAACCTCCCCATGGCGCTGTGGCTAACCTCCCCATGGCGCTGTGGCTAACCTCCCCATGCCACTGTGGCTAACCTCCCCATGCCACTGTGGCTAACCTCCCTAGATGTGAAGAAAAATTGACGAAAGATTCCAACGCAAGATTGTGCGGATGGTGGATAAAGAACCTCGACTAACATCCAAACAAGTTCAAGCTGCCCTGCAGTCCGAGGGTACAACAGTGTCATCCCGTACTATCCGTCGGCGTCTGAATGAAAAGGGACTGTATGGTAGGATAACCCAGGAAGACCCCACTTCTAAGGCCTTGTTCACGCGACGGTTTTGGCCACGGGTTTCGCCGCGGCTCTCGCCGCGGTTCAGGCGGCCATATCCTCGTTGGACCGGGCCACAAAGTCGCGTCTCCTGACGCTGGTTTGCGGCGCCGGCGGTGGGCGTGGCCTCATGGCAGGAGGGGCGTGGTTTGGGGCGCGGATTGCGCCGAGGGTTTGCCCCTATGCAAATTAATAGCAGGGGGCAAACCGCGGCGCGAGCCGCGGCGACATCCGCGGCAGCACCGCACGGTGTACTCCCTGTCAGGAATTGACAGGAGAGTTCTTCACACGCGCGGGTTTGGCCGCGGCCCCGGAGCCGTGGCCAAACCCACGCAGTGTGAATATTAATGCGGTTTCCCATAGGAAACCATGTTAATAAACTAGGCGCGATTTGTCCGCGGTTATGGCCGCAGAAACCGCGTCGGAATCCGCGGCCATAACCGCAGCCAAATCCGTCGTGAGAACGAGGCCTTACCCCGAGACATAAAAAAGCCCGGCTGGAGTTTGCCCAAACTTACCTGAGAAAGCCTAAAACGTTTTGGAAGAATGTTCTCTGGTCAGATGAGACAAAAGTAGAGCTTTTTGGGAAAAAGCATCAACATCGAGTTTACAGGAAAGAAAAAAAAAAAGAGGCCTTCAAAGAAAAGAACCCGGTCCCTACAGTCAAACATGGCGGAGGTTCCCTGATGTTTTGGGGTTGCTTTGCTGCCTCTGGCACTGGACTGCTTGACCGTGTGCATGGCATTATGAAGTCTGAAGACTACCAACACAGTCTGCAGCATAATGTAGGGCCCAGTGCGAGAAAGCTGGGTCTCCCTCAGAGGTCATGGGTCTTCCAGCAGGACTATGACCCAAAACACACTTCAAAAAGCACTAGAAAATGGTTGGAGAGAAAGCACTGGAGACTTCTAAAGTGGCAGCAATGAGTCCAGACCTGAATCCCATAGAACACCTGTGGAGAGATCTCACAATGGCAGAGAAGGCCCCCTGCAAATCTCAGGGACCTGGAGCAGTTTGCCAAAGAAGAATGGTCTAAAATTCCAGCAGAGCATTGTAAGAAACTCATTGATGGTTACCGGAAGCGGTTGTTGCAGTTAGTTTGGCTAAAGATTGTGCTACCAAGTATTAGGCTGAGGGCGCCAATACTTTTGTCCGGACCATTTTTGGAGTTTTGTGGGAAATGATCAATGATTTGATTTTTGTTTCATTCTCTTTTGTGTTTTTTCATTGCAAGCAAATTACATGAATATATTAATACCAAAGAATTTGTGATTGCAATCATTTTCAGGAAGAAACTGCGTATTATCTGACAGATTTGCCGGGGTGCCAATACTTTTGGCCACCACTGCAGGGCCGTCTCTTCCATTGGGCCAGGTAGGCCACTGCCCGGGGGCCCCACGAGCTCAGGGGGCCCTCCCGGGCAGCCACCTACCCAGCCCGGTGGAGCAGCCGCCTACCCAGCCCGGTGCAGGCAGCGGCCGAGGCTGAACAGCGGGGATCTTCTGCTCCCAGCTGTTCAGCTCCCAGGAGGCCACGGGGCAGGCGCGCGATGTGATGACGTCATCGCGCGCCTGCTCCGCGGCCCCGCACTTTGCTGTGAGCGGCCACCGGCTCCGGACGGACGAGGAGAAGAGGAGGGAAATCAGGTAAGTAAGATTTTTATTTATTTATTTTTTTAAACTACTGCCCTGCCTGTATATATACTGCCCATATACTGCCCTGCCTGTATATATACTGCCCTGCCTGGCCATATACTGCCCTGCCTGTAGATATACTGCCCATATACTGCCCTGTCTGCACATATACTGCCCATATACTGCCCTGCTTGCCATATACTGCCCTGCCTGCCCATATACTGCCCATATACTGCCCTGCCTGGCCATATACTGCCCATATACTGCCTGCCCATATACTACCCATGCCTGCCCATATACTGCCCTGCCTGGCTATATACTGCCCTGCCTCCCTATATACACCTCCCTGCCTCCCTATATACACCCCCCTGCCTACCAATACACTGCCCTGCCTACCAATATACTGCCCTGCCTACCAATATACTGCCCTGACTGGCTATATACCGGTCCTGCTTGCCCTAATTACTGGCCCTGCTTGCCCTAATTACTGGCCCTGCCTGCCTAATTACTGGCCCTATCTATGAGGGGATAATACAGGAGGGCCCTACAATTTCTGGGGATTGGGGGAGATATTACAGGGGGCCTACAATCTACAGGGGGGGCTATAAACTTACAGGGGGCAGCATATCTACCTACAGTGGGCCTGTTTACCTACCAACTTAATGGTGGGCAGCATTACTACCTACTTACTAAATGTGGGGCGCCCATAACAGAGTTAGGAATAGGTGGTGAAGTGCTAATAAAGTGAGGATTCTAAGATGTTTGTGCATTACATTCTGCAGGGACGAGCTGCGGCCGGGACAAGGCGTCATGAAGGTCTGGACGGACGGAGAGGAAAAGGGAAAAAGAACGATTCAGAGAACGAGTGATCAGACAGGACGTCTCCGGTGAGTCCCTGGTGTCAGGGGTTATGTGGCTAGTATATTCCCTCAGTGCTAAAGTCTGTGTCTGGTAATGGTGACCGGAGGTTGTACGGGTGATAGTTGTTCCTTGGAGTAGTTTTTTTTTTTTGTGTTGGGGGGGGGGGGGGGGGGGCCCGGAGACCTCTCTGCCCAGGGGCCCATAGGGCTGTTAAGACGGCCCTGCACCACTGTAGATACACTGGTTTCTCTATTCCCCCTGTACCTTAGCGAAGGTGACCTTTGTTGATTAATGACCCTGTAATATGTATTAATATTTGGTTTACACGGCTTAATAAGTTACATACTGTATATCATCTGCATTTTAGAGATTGATATTTTTACATATTTTTAATAAAAGTTACTTTTCAGCTTCTATATTCTGCTCTGCTGTGATCTCTTGAGTGAAGCTATTTCCTGGAATATTCTTTTTTTCCGTGAATTGATTTTTGCTTGTATCAACAATTGACAAACAGCAGCAGTGTTTCCAAAACTCAAAAAAAAGTAGGGTGCAAAGCTTCAAACCCCTGAATCCTTTGTCCAATACATAGATCCACGGCAGTCTGCTGTGTCAGTCGAAATGTTGCATTTTTTTGGAGGAATGACGATGATCCGTTGTTCACACTATCCTTTTTTGGATGCTGCTTCATTTTCTATTTTTCGATCTTAGCTGGTATCAATGTGACAGGAGTTTGTAATAACCAATAAGCACTTTTCTCTGAAGTGAAGGAAAGCGCTCATTAACAGAAGGGATGTAGGATGGACGCAGGGGAAGAAATCTATGCTATTAATAAGGTCGTAATAAACATGGTGCCTCCTATTACTAATAGTGCTATCTGAGTGCCCCCATTATTAATAGTGTCACAGTGACCCCATTATTAATGGTACCATCCGAATACACCCAATTTCTAAGGGTATGTTCACATGTCATATTGCAGGTGTATAGTGCTGTGAACTGTGCGCCCCGCTATACACCTGCAATACATTTGTTACTTCAAAGGTGCACACTGGCCAGCACTCCCACTGACATTCATATGTCACTTCTTTCTTCCAGCAAGTATTGTGCACCAGAGAAAACGGCAGATATTAATAGTTCTCAATGACAGGTATGAATTACCGTATTTGGGGACGTATTGCAGTGCAATTATGCATCGAATTATGCCCCGCAAACTTGCCATGTGAACATACGCTAGGGGTATGCTCACACTGTGTTAAAGGGGTTGTCTCACTACAAGGATTGCTTTTTATGTTAAAGATCTTGTGAAAACAAGTCACTTTGCAATATGTGTCCACTAACAGTGGCCTACCTATTCAGAGATATCCCCTCTTGTATGGACTGCATCAGCTCCTCAGGTCGCTATAGTTACAGACCTGTTTGATCTATCCTGATAGGTTGCCAGCGCTGGTTGCTATAGCTACAGACCTGTTTGATCTCTCCTGATAGGCTGCCAGCACCTAGTTGCAATATCTACAGACCTGGCTTGTACTGCAGCCTAGTGGAAGCCAGTAAACACGCCCCTGAATTCAAACTGAAACCAAGAAAACAGAACTGAGGTAGGATGAATCAATGTAGTGAGACAACCCCTTTAAGGAGCGTGCCTATTTGTGCGACGTAAAGACCATGCTTTGCACTTTGAAATTACAGGCAAATTACAGCAAATTGGTCATGGTGGGGTCAATGAGGTCAGTTCTTTCTGTTGTGCATTAGCCGCGGATCTGCAACAAAATTCACATCCAGAAAAAAAAAATTGTTTGCTTAAAGGGGATTTGCCAGGACACAAGTTACTTACTTTCTTATCAGCACAGGGAGAATGTCAACAAATGAGTCATGAAAGCTGCAGGGCTGAGAGGGAGGGGGTGAGTAAGGAGTGAGGAATAAGGGAGCGTCTCAAAACTTAAGTGAAATAATAACAGTACAATAGTGGATTCTCAATACAGCAAGACACAGCCTCATAGACTGCACTTTCTACCCTGTGCCTTAAAAGCTCATTCATTTTGCCTGTCATCAGATAAGAAGTGTTTCAGCAAGCGTGGCCTGTCAGCTCCTGGGTCGTGTCTAGTGGAAGCTTTCAGGTAACTAAGGGGGATTGAGAAATGCTGTAGCTCTCACAGGCTTCACTTTTTTTTGATGACATATATTTAGAAAAGTGATTAAATACCCATTTTGGAAGTTCCCACGTCAACATTACATGGTGGCAAAACCCCTTTAAAGTTTTATATTTAAAGAGAAAAAAAAAGTGCTATAAAGTCCCTATACTCACCTGGCACTCCTGTGGCAGCGCTCCTCTGGTCCCCTGACGATTTGTGTACACTGGATGAGTGATGCCAGCCAGCAGCGGCCACGTGGGAAGCTACGGTACTGCCGGAGGCTTTGTGTACAGAGACCAGAGGAACGCTGTTACAGGAGTGTCCTGAAGCAACAGCTGAGATCCACATCTTGGCCATTTAACCCCTGCTAATAGTGCACTTGGCACCTAAGTGATCAAAACAAATGGAGGGGGCTACCTTTCCTCCCACGATTCTTTTCAAAAGATAACAGTGTAAATAGGAGAATCTAATGTCAATCTGAGCAGCAAGTCCCCTTACTATACGCTAGATTAGTCTGAGAGAAAGAAAAAGGAAAATTGACGTGTGAGAGGAATGGGGGGGGGGGGGGGGAGTGGGAAGGGAAGGGAAGGTAATAGAACGACAAGGATGCATGGAGCCACCCAATATCTGATTAAGGGGGTTTTGCCACAAAGGCATTTCATGCCTACTTTGTCCCGCTTCAGCTGTTAGTGTGCTCAGAAGGGGGCGTGTGTGATTTGTTTGAACTACATATTATGTAACCCAGCAGGCTGACATCACCATGCCCTTCCCCATAGTATGCTCACTCCAGTCAAACAAAGGTCTGTTTATATAAAGCATTGTGAGTAACTACAATGTAGCTGAGTGGTTAGCACTTCTGCCTTCTAACATAGGGGTTCTTGCAGGAGTCAGACGTGGATTTTTTTTTTCTTAATGCACATACCTGATTGAGGTTTCTTTTTTTATTTATTTGCACTGTTTGACTAATAACTAAGGAGCACAGAGGACGGGAGTAGAATGACAGCACCTTGGGTTGAACACTCGCTCAGCATGAGTGTTGTGTTATAAGGGTACAAGGAGGGAGTAGATTGACGCACCGGGGGTTTGAACACTCGCTCAGCGTGAGTTTGTGTGATTACTAAGGAGTAAAGGGCCCAGATAGAATGACAGCCCGGGGGGTTGAACACTCGTCAGCAGTGGTGTGTGTTGATTATAAGGAGTACAGGGGACCAGGTAGAATGAGGGAAAAGGGGGTTGAACACTCGTCAGAGTGGTGTGTGTATTATTAGGAGTACAGGGACCGAGTAGAATGACAGCAGGGGGTTGAAAATCGCTCAGCAGTGAGTGTGTGTGTTACTAAGGAGCACAGAGGACGGGGTTTAAAAGACAGCCCTTTGGGTTGATCCTTGCCGATTTGAGTGTGTGTGATTATAACGGGGAAGGGGACTGAAGTAACTCCCTGAGATGAGAGGTGATGTTTGGCATGTGCGGCCAGGCTGAGAAGCTTGGTCATGGTTGTCCCCCCTGAGAGAGCTGTTGCTACGTCACTAAGGGAGTACAAGGACCAGGAGAAGATCACCTGGGGGGGGAACACCGTAAGCAGTGAGGGGTTGGTGATTACTAAGCAGGGAAAAAAGGGGACTGTTAATTGCTGCAAAAGGGAGAGGTAATGTTTGGGCTGGCCCCGGGGGACTGAGGAGTTCTAAATGGTTGTATTCCGGAGCAGGGGCCCCCCAACTTCATCCTCAGCCCCCCAAAGGTCTGGTTTTGGCTTTCCTTAGCATTGCAAGGTGTATAATTATTGTCGTACTTCTGTGGGAGAGCCTGAAAACAGACTGTTGGGTGGGGCGTGAGGACTGGGTTGGGGAACATGCCCCCTAGAGATGGCTTTCCCTATGGATCAGAAAGGGACCCGCTAAAACAAAAATGGTGCAGAATTTTTAATAATGATGAATTTGCAAACTTCCCACATCAATTTTACTTTGTGGCAAAAACCATCACTACAATAACAAGTTGTCAGGATGTTGTCAGGGATCCAGGCGTAAGGCAGTAAAAAATATATTTAATGAAATATCCTTTTAAAACAGCAAAAATCCACATGTATTTTTCGTCTCTCTCTGTGGTTTTCATGGATTTTTGCTGTTTTTAAAGGATTTTTCATTAAACGCCTGGATCCCTGGACTTGTGTAGCTGGTCAAAGTGTTCGTTGTGGGTCTATTATGTAGCAATGGAGGACTTGCTGAGACTGTGCTGCAATTGGAATTCGGGTGGCTGAAACCCCGCGTTTGTTCTAAAGCAAGGTGTCAAATGGGGGGGGGCCCTCAGTGTTGGGGGAAAATCAACCCCCATATGTTTGTATAATTAAAAACCGTGGGTTTCAGGGGAGTTTATTTTTCCCAAAGCTGGAGGGCGCGTTTGACCCCCCCTTTTTAAAAGGATGTTGTCAGTGTTGTTAGTTTGGGTTTCTTCAAAAGAGCGTTCCAAGAACCAGGTGGTGTATTTGAAACACTCGTTAATTCAGGTTGTAACTTGGGGTGGGAGAATTTGCATTATGGGGTCCAAAGTCTCAAAGAATTTTGAAACCCTAAATTCCTTGGATAATGTAGCATGAACTCTTTTCCCAGATAAAAAGGGAAGTCAGTTTTTTAAGAAATGGTAGGGTTGGGCGCACAGGGTCCAACCATGTTTATAAGATTGTTTTTCGGGCTGCTGCAGAGATGCAAGAAAAATCAATTGTTTGTGGGTGGCTGATGGCGGGTCCCCAAATAGATCCCAAGCCGGAGTTCCCTGTACAAACTGTAAAAGATAAAGGGGGATTCTTACTACACATTAAAGGGGTTTTGCCACATTGTAATGTTGACGTGGGATCCTCCAAAATGGGTATTTAACACTTTTCTAAATTATGTGATTACAAAAATTGCGCTGAGAGGCTACAGGCTGCCGTTTCCTCCCTTTGTTACTTCAAAGTTCTTTTAGTTTTGCCTGACAAAAGGCTGGGCCGGGCGCGGGGAAGCACTTTTATTGATGAGAGGGGAGTGAAGAAGCTTCAAGGCAACCCGGGGAGAAATCTGTTGTCTTTTGTATACAGAATCCACTAGTTGTAGTGTGTTATTGAGTGATCCCCGCTTTATATGATGACAGGGAACATGAAGAAGCTTTTAAGGCCCGGGTAGAATATGTTTTTTTTTTTTATACAGAACCATAGTTTGTTGGTTTTCTGAGTAGATCCCTGCTTTTTTTGATGCAGGGAACATGAAGAAAAATTTCAAAGGACCCGGGGAGAAAAATGTTGTCTTTGTTACAGAACCCTGTTGGTGTGATTATCTGAGTAGATCCCTGCTTTATATGAGACAGGGACATGAAAAAAGTTTTAAGGGAAAGGGGGGGAAATATGTTTTCTTTTGTAAGAATCCCCTAGTTTTGTGTATTATTGAGTAGATCCCTGCTTTATGGTGAAGGGAACATGAAGAAGCTTTAAGACCGGGGGAGAAAAATGTTGTCTTTTGTAATACGAATCCCAGTTGTAGTGTAAAAATTTTTGAGTAGACCCTGTTTTTTCTGATGAAAGGGAAAATGAAGAAATTTCAAGTGGTGGAAGAAAAGGTGTTGTCTTTTGTTAAAAGAATCTATGTTGTAGTTTGTTATTGAGGAACATTTCACACGTCCCTTATCAGCTCTGTGCTTGGTGTGTTCTCTCTCTCTCAGCTAGCGGGCTTGTTTACAATTGCTTCTTAGCAGATAAGGCACGTCCTGGCAAAACCCCTTTAACCACTAAAATATATAAACCTCAATTTAAGATTATTTTGTCTGTTGGACGCTGAATGGCAAAAGTTTATTGTTGATCCCTGAACTAGAACAATGCGACCCTCCTCCCCGTAGATGTATAGTTTTTAGGTTTTGTACAATATCGTCTCTTCCTTGGCAGGTTTGGTAGAAGTATTTGGTATAAAAAGGGTTGTCTTTTAAAAAAAAAAAAAAAAAATGGTAAAACATCCCTTTAGGGGCATAACTAGAATTCATTGGGCCCCACAGAAAAATGAGATGGGGCTCATAACCTGATAACAGGAAACTTAAAATAGTAGCATAAATAGCAATAATTAAGAGGGACATGTATGAAAACTGTCTTGGTCTAAAACTTTCTTTGTTACATAGCAACCAATCAGAGCTCATAGCCACCAATCAGAGCTCATAGCCACCAATCAGAGCCCATAACAACCAATCAGAGCCCATAGCAACCAATCAGAGCCCATAGCAACCAATCAGAGCGCCCCTTTCATTTATTCTGAGTATCATATGAAATGAAAGGGGAGCTCTAATTGGTTGCTATGAGCTCTGATTGGTTGCTATGGGCAACAAAGAAAGTCTTAGACCTAGACAGTTTTCATACATGAGGCCTTAAATGTTTGGGTAGTATCACCATATGTCACAGAACCCGTATAGTAATACTAGATAGTAGGAAACCACCAATTTGTTGTTCTTTACACAAAGACACAGTGTTCTTGTACTTGATTGGGCCCCAATGTCGGACTAGGGTGTCTAGGGCCCACAGGTGGAGTTGACTCTAGGGTCCCACCAGTAGAGCTGTTTCTGGGCCCACCGGTGGAGTTTATTTTATGGGCCCACCCAGCAACTATTGTAAATTACTGTACAGGCCTCCTATCCTCTGCCTCTTGCTTTTTAGCCTCTTCTGACTATATATGCAGTTAAAGACATCTCCAGGTCTGCCATGTTCAGGGGCCCACCGGGGATTTCCCCTATTCCCCTGTTGGCCAGTCCGAGCCTGTTGGGCCCCCTCAGCCTTTGGGCCCCACAGCAGTTGCTATGACTGTTATGGCTATAGTAATGTCTATGTATCCCATCAGGTAATCCCAAGGTAATAGAGGGGGTCCTCCTTACCTATTGGCAAGTCTGAAAAGTATCTACATAGAACGCCTCTCTCTGTGGAGGACCCAAGTTCTCTATGCATTTGATTACACCTGCACAACTTGTCAGGATGTGGGGGCCAAAACTGGATCACCTCCTAATTGCCTGGGACCGCCCCAAATAGGGCAGCACCGCCCATATTGGGGTGTAATTTGCCCCTTTATGGCCTTCTGGCTATATGTTGTGCAGGACTACATTACATGGACAACCCCCAGAGGTTTAAAGTGAACTGTATAATACTTCATTTCCCCTGTGGTGGCACTGCAGTGAAATTGAACTTTTGGGGCGACATGTAGGAAACTTGGCGCCGACATGCCAGTTTTTAAAATCGCTTTAGAGGAATGTAAAAGGTGCCAGTATACAAGAAAGTGTCTCACAGCACTTTATACATGTGTCTCGATCTACGGCAACATCAGGGCCATCTTTTCCATTGGGCACACTAGGCAGTTGCCCAGGGGCCCCACAAGTTTAGGAGCTCCAGGTGGGGCATGCTTGTCCCAGGAATACAAGAAACATACCCTGGATTCCTTGGTTGGCTTTGTTTATTTAACTGTTTGTGTGTTTTTAGGAAATGCAAACAGTTAAAAATCATGGTGGAGAAGGGAGCCAAAGGCTTCCTGCCCTGCCAAATAGTCTTGTAGGTTGCCGGTGCCCAGACATAAGTGGCGTGATAATATGGATGTGCTTGGGGTCGCTAGAGGCATGGCCTAGTGTGATGTCATGTATTTGGGCAGGGCCCACTGCAGTGCTATGCCCGGGGGCCCATAATACTGTTAAGACGGTTCTGGGCAACTTTTGTCTCAGCCTCGTCACTTTGACATTGGTATGGATATGTATTACAGTTATCCATACTTCCCAACTTTTAAAGATGGTAAAGAGGGACCCATAAGGCCACGCCTCCAACCACGCTCAAATACATGCCATCACAGCAAGACACGCCTTTAACCATGCCCAAACACACACATGCCAACTTTGTAGACAGCCAAAAAGGGACATATTTTCAGGATTTCTTTGTATCCAATGATGAAATATTAAAGGAATTGTCTCACTACAGGCTTTCAGCCTACCTCAGTGTGTCTGGCAGCAAAGGATTTTTGAATTCAGGGGCGTGCTTCTTGTCTGCCTCTTCTCCTCCCCCTTACCCCCTCCCCTCAGCACACAGACAGCTCTCCTCTCTGCAGTAACTTCTATACAGCAGGTGGAGGGCGTTTGCTGCCAGTGTTAACTCTGTGTGTGCCTGCCTAGATCTGCTGCTCACTGCTGGATCAGCTGCACTGTGTTGCTGCTGTGGCTGAGCTCTTGCTGCTCCTCTCCACAGGTCAGGAGATAGCAGGGAGAGGGCTGATCTGTGAGTGGCTATGGACCCGAGGTCTGTGAAGCTGTGTATGCTAAAGCAGAGCAGGGGGGGATGGGAAGTGTTCCTATACCCCCTGCTTAGCATACAAATCTCCCACTCCAGCAAAAACTAACAAACCCTGTCAGAAAAGACACAGGGCAGCTGTGAAGTGAGGTTACTATAATCAGGATGTGTCACTAATACAGCAGAGCAGGGAGGGATATGAACGTTTCACATGCCCCCTGATCTGTTCTATTAGTATAGTCAGAGCTCCACAGACACATGGTGATTATAGTAACACCCCTTCATGCTGTCAATCGTACTGACCACAGATCAGCTTCACCTCTACTCTCCCAATCTGTGTAGAGAGCAGGGGGGAGCGGGCACACAAAAGGGTTAACCCAGGCAGCACACCCTACACAGACACAGAACCAAGCCCCCCCCCCCTCCCTTCCCAACAGAAGCATCAAAAACGGGGTGCGGGAAGGGGCTCTGTCCCAAAACCCCGTATTGAGAAGCAAATGAGAAACCAGCACTGCCCGGGCCAGTGAATAAAAACCCAACAGTTTGGGTGGCTATAGTTTTATGGGAGCTGAGGGCACCCCTACTACAAGGGTTAACTAAAAAACATTTAACTTTTGTAATGAACAAAAATTTCAAAGTGCTTGTTTTTTAAAATCTTTTAATTAAAACCCAATCATTGTGTGAACAACCCCTTTAAAAACCCCAAAAACCCCTTTGGGCGTACCCAAAAACGCCAGGCTTTTGGGGGGTTTAACGCCCCGGGGACGTAGGGAACCCTTCCG
Organism: Phyllomedusa bahiana; assembly: GCA_025379985.1. Taxonomy (NCBI): domain Eukaryota; kingdom Metazoa; phylum Chordata; class Amphibia; order Anura; family Hylidae; genus Phyllomedusa; species Phyllomedusa bahiana. The sequence continues at coordinate 65,297 of JAODAL010006598.1, read as the reverse complement.
GAGGGGGCGCGAACCTAAAGCAATTTTCGGGGCGATGGGCGGGGGGTGTCAGTTTTTATTTTAAACAGCGACATCCCGCACCATGGGCCCCGGGCCCCCCGGAATCCCCCGGGGGGGGGCGGATAACCCCGAAAATTTAATTTGCGACAATCCGGTCGCAATAACAAAAAAAGACGCGGGAGGAAAATCGCCCCCCTTGCGTTTTTGGCCGGCGGCAGCAGCCCCACGGTTTTGGGGCCCGATCCGTGGGGGCCCCTCCTCCTTACAGACACCAACGGGAGGGCAGAGAATCCCTTTCCCGGGGTTGTCTGACGTCACGATGCCCGGGGGGCCGTGCCCTTTTGGGCATGACCCGGAAATCGGACTAAACATTTTCCCATAGGAACCAGCGAAACAGCAACAAGCTATGCACTGTTTCCCAATTGGAATGAGAATCTAAAGACTAAAGAACAATCTAAAGACCTCATTAAAACCCCCTTTGGGGGAAAAGTAAAAAAAAAATGGGGGAAAAAAGTGAAAAAAAGAAAAAAAAAAGTGAAAACCAGAAAAAACACAAAAACAAAAAAATAAAATAAAAATACGAACACCGCCCTTTTCCCCCCTTTACAAAACCCAAAAAAAATCCCCCAAAAAAAGGGATCAAAAAAAAAATAAAGTACCCATATTGGGAAATCGCCCGCGTGCGTAACGACCTCCCCCCTATAAATCTGTCATTTTAATTAACCAGTAGGGGTAAACCCGGCCGAAAAAAAACAAAACAAAAAAAACAATCACAAATTAAGATTATTGTTCATTCCCCGCAGCACAAAAAAAGGAAAAAAAAAGGGAAAACAAAAACCCTATAAACCCAAAGTTGCCCAATTTAAAAATTTATTTTCATCCCGCAAAAAAAGTCCTTAAAACACTCTGAAAAACTAAAAATAAAAAAAAGTATAGCTCTCAGAAGATAAAGGGGTGGGATAAAAAAATTGTTTAAAAACCCCCAAAAACACTTTTCTTTTTTTTTAAAAAGGGGGCTTTAAAAAATAAAAAAAAAAATAAAAATAGGGTTAAAACGCCATAATCGTAAACGCCCAAAATAAACTAACTAAACACCAGAACTGCACGGTTTAGCCCTGTTAAAAATAAAAAAAAAAAAAACAAATAAATAGGAATTTTCAGTATTTTCTTTAAACCCCGGCCTCCAAAAAAATGGATTTAAAAAACCCAAACAAAACCCTTGGGCCCCCCGAAAATGATACTAATAAAAACATCAACTCCTCCCCGGGAAAAAACAAGTCCCCCACACCGCTCCAACACAGAAAAATTTTTTTAAAAAAATTGGGTCTCAAACTATTTGGTTTATGCAAAAAAAATTTTCCTGTTTGAATAAAATTTTTTTTAAAAATATTTAAAAGCAGTAAAACAAAAAAAAAAATATACAAATTTGGGGGAAAATTTTTAAACGTAAAAGACCGGGTGAGAAAAAACTTTAAAAACCATGTCAATATATCCCGTAATGACCGCTAAAAAAAAAAAAAATAAAAAAAACTACCCAAAAATTTTTCTGTTTTTGGGTTTAAAAATCTCACAAAAACCTTAAAAAAAGTGAACATAAACAAACAAAAAGCACCCCCTTAAAAGCTACCCAAAAAAAAACTTCCCAAATCATTCCTTTTCAAAAAAAAAAGCCCCCAAAAACCAGCTCGGGACAAAAACAAAATAAAAAAGTTTTTGGGTTCAGAATAGGACAACATAAAAAACCCAATTTTTTTATAGGGGCTTTTTTCCCACTTTTTTAAAAGTAATAAAACAAAAAAACTATAAAAAAATCTATAACATTGTAAGTGTACCCCCCCCAAGTAAAGTTTTTTTCACATCATTTTCCAAATTCACGGGGAATGCTGGGAAAATTGAAACTCAAAAAAAAAAGACTGAAATGCGGTTTTTTCCCCCCATTTTCAATTTTCCCAAAAGCTTTTTAAAAAAACTATGGGAACACCTGTGCTTTCCCAAAAAGCACAGTACAACCCCTAGAGAATCCCTGATGGTGTTTAATCCAAAAAGGGGCACCTGGAAGGGTTTCGCCTTTTTCTGCTTTTTTGGGGGGGTTTTCAAAAAAGCGCAAAGGGGCCCCCCCCAAAAAACTGCCCTTCCCAAAACCAAATAACCTTTTCCCCCCCTTAAAAAGCCCCCGCCAAATTTTCTCCCCCAAGCATTTTACACCCACATGTAAGGTATTGCCGAACTTGGGGGGGGGGGGAAAAAAAAATTTTCTTTAAAAAAGTTTTAAAAAGGTTTTTTTTTTCCCGGAAATTTCCTTTTTATGTAAACATTTTAAGCTAAAATTGCAGTTTTTTGGAAAAAAAATTTTTTTTTTTTCTTTTCCCCAGCCTTATGCAAAAAAAAAAATTTGGGGAAACACCGGGGGTCTATATACTCAATGGGCCCCCCGTTATATTCCTTAAGGGGGGAATTTCCAAAAATGTGGTTTTATTTAGGGGGGTTTTTTTCAGTTTTTAGCAAACCTAGGGGGTCCCCCCAAAACCCCGAAAAACGCCTAAATAAAATCGTATTTGAAAAGGAAAAAAAACCCAAGTCCGGGGGGCCCCCTCCATTCTGGGGGTTTTTGGTTTTAACCCAAAAAAATGCACCCAGGGGGCCCCTTTTGGGAAATTTTTAAAAACGCGGGAGACCTGGGGGGAATTTTATATTAAGTTGTATTTAAACCCAAATTTACATTTTTCTGGGGTTTTCCCGTGAATAAAAGGATAAATATTTAAAACGCAAAAAAAGTGAAATTTTTAAAAATTTTACCTCCATTTTGCTTTAAAATTTTTGTGAAATATCTGAAGGGGTTTTTTTAAACTTCCTAAATAGTTTTGTAAATAAAATTTTAAGGGGTTTTAGTTTCTTAGAGGGGATTATTTTATGGGGGGAATCCCAACAACAGGCCCCCCAAAACCACGTCAGAACTGGACCTTTGGGCCCTAAAAAAATGGGATAAAGGGAAATTTTCTGAAAATTTTTGGGGGAAATTAAAAACTAAATTTCTAAGCCCCTAATGTCGTAAAAAAAAAAAAAAAAAACATTTAAAAAATGAAGCCAACCCTTTTTGGGGCAATGGTAGATCTAGTTAAAAAATTGTTGGGGGAATAATTAAACCCGTCTTTTTTCGCAAAAAATTTTGCAACTTTTAAAATCGCTAATTTTTCCAAATTTTTCAAAAAATTTTTATTTTTTTTCCAAAAAAACAAGGATTTTTGGATAAAAAATTTCTTACTAACTTAAAGCACAATTGTCACGAGAAAAATCTCTGAACACATGGATAGGTAAAATGTCAAAAAGTTATTCCACTAAAAAGCCCAAAATAAAAAAAAAAGGGCTGGGTCGGAAGCCCAAAAAAGGCTGGGTCCTTAAGGGGTTTAAAAAAGTTTATTAAAATTCACGAGGAAAAAATCAGAACTTTTAAAAACAAGTGAAGTTTATTGAGGCACATCTATTTCCCAAATGAAAAAAAGGGACATTATAGACTAAAGGGGGGCAAGGTTTTAAAAAAAGAACTTCCCCCCCCAAAATAGGGACACTTGGGAGGTATGTATATGTGCCAAACCTTGGCGCAGTCATACGATTCTGGTGCCCCCCCTGAACAAACTTGGCGTATACAAAAGTGTTGTGTCTGGGGCAAAATGAACCAAGTTTGGGCGTACGACTGTTCATGCAACTATAGAAAAGGGAAACCCCAGGTTTTTGGCCTCAAAGCACAACAGAAAACTGGTGAGCCCGGTTCATACATGTCACCCATAGATCACATATCATTGCTGGGGGGCTCAGCACTGGGACATGGGGTGGGCAACCTATGGACACAGCACCCTTCTGTCAAGAAAGAAGAAATGACAGAAGAGCACTTTAAGTAAGAAATGCAATGTGTTAGTGATGCAAACATTTAGGGAGTTGATGTCATTTTTGGGAAGCACCAAGTAGTGAAGGCGCCGAGAACAAAGTATTAATTGTTCCCAGATGAAATCATTGTGGGGCCATAAAGCCTTTTTTTTATCCGGTGTGAGTGGACACAGGGGGGGTTTACGGCAATTTGTAAATATCAGTCCATCAACATGGAACATCTGCTTCATTACTGTCACACGTTCAAGATTCCAAATGGCGAGTTTTACGGCAAATGAAGTAGCTGTGACTCACACGTTCTAACCCCAAAATGGGAGGATTTGCATCATGGAAAAGCTGATGTCTACTGCAGCCAGCACAGGACTAGAGCTCGCAAAGAGCCACTCTCAATCACCCAAATGTTAATAGGGGGGGGGGGGGGGGGGTTTAAAAACCCCCCAAGGTGGGGATTGGCCCAGGGTCACCTCCACAGGAGGGTTTTTTGCTTGCCGCTTCCCCTTTATTTTACAAAGCTGGGACCCGCCTGAAGATGCTCCTGTGCGCTGGGGAGTGAGTCTGACACTGTCAGCTAAATAATACGATATCTATAGTACTTATAGTATTACATCTGATGTGAGACTGGTTCATCACCTTCTAATGGTCGTGTACATAGCAGAGCTGTTAATGTAACTGATAATAATCTCCCCCTGACCTCCCAATAAACACGCATGCTGAGCTAGACTCCGCGGTACAGCTCAAATGCACAATACACGACCCCCAGGCTTTCACACGCTTTAGGGGATGTTCCAAGTACTTTTTAAAGGCGGGTTTGGAAGGGGGGGAAGCAGCCCCATACACCTCCATTATCCCCAGCGTGTAAACACCGGGAAGAAGTGACATGCTGGGGAACACGAAAGTTAATCATAGCTCTCTATACAGTGCGATTATGCCCCAAAATATGGTCTGAAAGACGGCGTGTGAACATACCCTTACAGACCTGAATGGCACACTCACCTAGTTATTCAATGATATGGAGCCATCACTGTGTATGTACCACATGGTATACATCAGTATATGTACCAATATGTATGTATAATCAAGGTGTATATGGCATTGTTTATGCATTACAGCGATGGATAGATTGATATGAAATAGTTCTGAAATAGATAAATAGATAGATATGAAATAGATAAATATATACGAGATAGATAGATAGATAGATAGATAGATAGATAAATATGAGATAGATAGATAGATAGATATGAGATAGATAGACATGAGGTAGATAGATACGAGATAGATAGATAGATATGAGATAGATAGATAGATAGATAGATAGATAGACATGAGGTAGATAGATAGATAGATAGATAGATATTAGACAGATAGATAGATAGATAGATAGATAGATAGATAGATATGAAATAGATAGATAGATGGATGGATATGAGATAGATATGAGATAGATAAATATGAGATAGATAGATATGAGATAGATAGATAGATAGATATGAGATAGATAGATATGTGATTGATTGATTGATTGATTGATAAATAGATAGCTAGATAGATAGATAGATATGAGATAGATAGATAGATAGATATGAGATAGATAGATAGATATGTGATTGATTGATTGATTGATAAATAGATAGATAGATAGATAGATAGATATGGGATTGATAGATAGAGACTATTATCACTTACAAGACATACATACATAGTGATAACTATATATTTATCACTATGTATAAGAAAGTATCAGTGTATATGTCATTTATTTGTGTATTACAGCATATGTATTATTTCATATACACACACACATACGTACACATGATTTTGAAGCTTTTTGGGGGGGGGGGCGGATCATGATAATTTTCCCCCCAAAAAGTAAAAAAAAAAAAAAACAACAGTAAACCACCTCCCATTGACTCCAATGTAAAATCAACGTCATCCTTTAGAGTATTTTCTACGTGTACTGTAAGCGCAAACAAAGAATTGACATGACCATTACAAAGTATAGGAGACAGAAAATCAGCCACAGCCAATGCACGCTATCTGACGAGGAAATTAAGTTTTTTCTTTGTGTGAACTGAACCTTACTGTGTATGCATCAATATATATCACTATGTATGTTTCATAATGTATCACTGTGTATCACTTTATATGTATAAGGCTATGTTCACACGGCTTAACTGCGGGACGTAATTACGCCCCGTGGAGGGGGGGCGGGGCGGGAGCAGGGGTGAGTGCGGGTGGCCAGCACTTCGCCGGCCGATAGACTTGTATTACCAGCGGCGCGCATACACCGCTGGTTATTCACATGTCACTTATCTCCCCCCGCGGCGTATTCGCCGAGCAGGGAGAGGAGACGTAATCCATAGTTCTCTATGAGAACTGTGGATTACCGTAATGAATGGGCCGTTTTCAGCCCGTAATTTGCGCACTTCGGCGCGTAATTACGGACCGAAATATGGCCCATTTTAAGCCGTGTGAACATAGCCTTAGTGTGTATGTATCACTACTGTGTATACTTGTGTATGCATCACTATATTTGTATCTGTGTCTGTAAGACAGTTTTTGTATCACTTCATATGCATCAGTGGATATGTACTATATATATGTAAATATATACAGTATATGTATGACAGTGTATCAGTGTGTATTTATCACTAGAAATGTATGATAGTGTATGTATGACTATATATGTATCACAGTATGTATGACAGCATATATATCACTACTGTATATATCTGTGTGTATGTATCACTTTCTATGTATTAGTGTATCTTTATGACAGTGTATGTACAAGAAAGTATTAATGACTATATGTATGACAGTGTATCAGTGTGTATGTATGACTATATGTATCACATATATATCATATGTAGCATTACATACAATATGTATCACTGTGTATGTCGTGTTGACTGGGTGATGTTTATACCCATTGTTCGTTAGTGTTGATCTTTGGATGTAGCTCTTGTATCTACAGAATGATACAAAACAAATATTTAATTTTGGAATTATTCACAGACATCACATGTGCTGGAAAGTGTCGCTGTCTCCCTCCATAATTACAACCTTTCAAGTGCAGGGCATTAAAAAAAAAAAAAAAAGTAGCAGCATATCTCAGAAAAAAATGTACTCACTCACGATGCCAAGTGACCGCTGGACACACCTAAAGGAAACAGGTCATTACAAAGATGCCAATCAACTGGTAGCATGTAATAGAGGAGTAGCTGAGCAGATTGATACATAGCTTTGTGTAAAAAGATTAAAGGGGTTGTCTCACAACAAGGATTGCTGCTTTTTATGTTAAAGATCTTGCAAAAACAAGTCACTTTGCAATATGTGTCCATTAACAGTGTCCTACCTATTCCTAGATCTCCCCTCTTGTATGGGCTGCATCAGCTCCTCAGGTCACTATAGCTACACACCTGTTCTATCTCTCCTGATAGGCTGCCAGCACTGGTTGCTATAGCAACAGACCTGTTTACTCTCTCCTGATAGGCTGCCAGCACTGGTTGCTATAGCTACAGACCTGTTAAATCTCTCCTGTTAGGCTGCCAGCACTGGTTGCTATAGCTACAGACCTGTGTGATCTCTCATGATAGGCTACCAGCACTGGTTGCTATAGCTACAAACCTGGTGGAAGCCAGTAAACACGCCCCTGAATTCAAAGTGAAACCAAGAAAACAGGACTGAGGTAAGATGAATCAATGTAGTGAGACAACCCCTTTAAGTATAAGGACTTGTCCCCACGGCACGGGTTTTCACCCGGTTTTACAGACAGTTTTCGGTTTTGAAAACCATCTGTAAACCGGGAGTCAACTTTTAAACGGGCCTCTATGGAAAACCCGCGCACAGGTTTTCCGCTCGGAGGTTTTTCAGACAAACATTGATCATGATCACTGATCACCGAAAACCGGTCGGAATATGAACATCTCAATGCGAAGGGGGCCGTGTGCACGGCCACAAAACATTGCAAATACCGGTAGGGATTTCCGACCGTTATTTGCATTTTGTGACCCCCCAACTCTAACTTTTTGTTTGAAATCCCAGGGGGGGAGGGGGTCTCCTAAAAGTTTTATAGTTTTCCTAAAGGGGAAAAAAGAGCCCCTTTAATGTGTTCCCACAACACGATATATTTGTCTGCTCAGCTCCCCTCATTCTAACACAATGGCAGCAGATTAGGCTACTTGCTCTATGTGATCGGTTTCCGATAACCAGTAAGGTGAACTCAGCTTTCAGCAGTAAAAACTTCAAAAACCCTTCCCCTTCGCTCTTAAAGGATTTGTCCAGGTAATTATTTTCATCATTAGGCTCACTATGGGTAAAATGTATTTTTTTATTTTTGTATTATTGTGTGTTGTGAGTTTTTAGGGCTTTTTCACACGACTTTTTTGGGGAATCCTTTTTACGGATCCGCAAAAAACAAATTAACAATTGTCGTGTGAAACATTGGTAAATGGCAAAAGCGCACGTGTTCCCAGGGGACCCTGTGCGCTTTTAGGGCCTCCTGCCTTTTCGCATCGTTTTAAGGATTGACTGTCAATTCTTCTTGATTTACGCAAGTGAAAGCCCTAGGAGATAATGGAGTCCGTTTTGGCACCTGTCCAAAAACGTTCATACTCCGGGTACGTTCAGGGGCGCTTTGAAATTTAAAGCGGATGCGAAAAGCGCATGGGGGGCGGACGGGGGTCGCTGGAGAGGTGTGCGGCGGCGGCCTCCTGCTGGGGGATGGGTGAGCAGCGGCGGGATGGAGGAGGGGGGCTGGGATGGTGAACTGTGGAGGGGGGTGTGGGATGGTGAATGCTGGGGGGGCTGTGGGATGGTGAATGCTGGAGGGGAGCTGTGGTGGTGAACTGCTGGGGAAGGGGGGCTTGGGGGGTAACTGCTGGAAGGGGCTGTGGATGGTGAACTGCGGAAGGGAGCTGTGGGATGGTAAAATGCGGAGGGGAGTGGGGATGGTGAACTGCTGAAAAAAAGGGGTGTTGGGTGGGAACTGCAGGGGGGTGTGGGATGGTAATGCGGGGGGAGCTGTGGAGGGGAATGCGGAGGGAGCTGTGGGGTGGTGAACTGCTGGAAGGGAGTGTGGGATGTGAACTGCTGGGGAGCGTGGGGTGGTAACTGCTGGGAGGGAGCTTGGGGATGGTGAATGCTGGAGGGGGGTGTGGGATGGTGAATTGGAGGGGGGTGTGGGATGGTGAACTGCTGGGAAAGGGGGCTGTGGGAGGTGAATGCGGGGGGAGCTGTGGGGGTGGTGAATGCTGGGGGGAGCTTGAGATGGTGAATGTGGAAGGGAGCTGTGGGATGGTGAATGCTGGAGGGAGTGTGGGATGGTGAACTGCTGGGGGAAACTGTGGGATGGTGAACTGTGGAGGGGGGCTGGGGTGGTGAAGATGTGGCGGGGTGTGGGATGGTGAAGGTGTGGCGGGGTGTGGGATGGTGAACTGGAAGGGAGTGGGGATGGTGAACTGCTGGAGGGGAGGTGGGAGGTAAAAAGTGGGGGGGCTGTGAGTGGGAACTGCTGGAAAGGGAGCTGTGGGATGGTGAACTGCTGGAAGGGAGCTGTGGGATGGTGAACTGCTGGAAGGGAGCTGTGAGATGGTGAACTGCTGGAAGGGAGGAGAGAGAGAGAGAATCAAAAACGTCGTGTGGGGGGCGTGGCCTGACATGCTGGCAGCAGGACGTGCTGGCTGAGAGCGCCGTCAGGGCCCTGCTTTAATAGAGCTATCTTGCCTGCACAATGAGTCCCAGGAGAGCCAAAAGGACACCCAAGGGTGGCCCTACTTCGCCCGCATCAGATACGCTCATCTCCAACTACTTTGCACCCTTGGCGGACTTGGCAAATCCGCCCATGGAATCGGCGCCTTCTCCCGGGGGGGTCCCCCACCCTTCCCCCGACCTGTAGCAGCGAGCCGGAGTACGCGATCCGCAGCGGCATCAGCGCAGGTGACTCACCAGAGTGCGACACCGACACTGCGACGAGTTCCCGAGAAAGGAGGAGGCGAGAAAGCGGGCGCTGCACGGAGCGGAGCTCAGTTGGAGGCGGGACAGTCGTACCACGAGGCGCCGCCATCTTGGCCGCATCCTGAGGGGAGCTCGGGCCCACAGAGGAGGAGTGAAGCAGCAGCGGTTCCCACCGGGAAAAAGTGCAGTCTTTTGAGGGGAGCACTGCATCAAATAACCCACATTTTTCCAGGGGGCGGATGGAGGGGATAGGAGGGCGACAACAAGGAGGTTTGGGGAGCCTTGGGGCCCCCGGCACAAGCCCGAAAAGCAGGATAGGGCCCCCCGGCCCAAGCACAGGGGGAACATATCCCCTTCCCCCAAGAGACCCCTTGATGTTAGTGGGGTAATGGGGGGAAATTGGATTTTTCAGTACCCAGGAATGGCCCCAAAGCCCCTCGGGAAAGGCCCCCCTGGGTGCCCACCCCATGGGCCCCCACAGAAACCCCCCAGCACTTGCCATCCCCAACAGGTTTGGGGACTGGCCAGTAAGCGGACCCCCAGGCTTTGCCCACACGGGGGACCTGCACCCCGTTTGGGGGCCCGCGCCCGGGATCCAGTAATTTCCCTTTAACCCACCTCTAAAGGGGAGAAAAACCATGGCGCCCCCTTCAAACCCAACCCTTATTTAACAGGCTTTTGCTGTCGCCTCCCCCCAACTAAAAAAAACCTTTCAGTTATGGCGAAAGGGACCCAAAGTGTTCCCAGCATGATCTGAAGGTAGTGAAAGAGGAGTCTCCCCTTGCAGGATAGAGTGAACACCTTGAATCCTTCCAAGGGTCTAAAAAGTTTTTCAGTGCGGAGGCAAACAAACCGTTAAAATCAGCATTTCCCTCCACACCCCCCTGACTGTAAAAATTGGGACCCCTTGGGAAATAGAAATGGAGGAAAAAATATCAGGGTGAGGGGCCCTTTCCTGAACGATAAAAACTCAAAAAAATTCCCAAAACCCCCTGGTGACAAGCTTTTCAAAAAGTTTTTGGGGTTTAAAGCACCCAAAGCCCCACATTGAGTAGATGGGGCCCCATAGAACCCCTTTTGTCCTGCCAGCCCAAACAGTTTTTAAACCCAAAAGAGTGTTTGTCCTATCCATTACAAATCTATCAAAGGGAAATTCCCAAAAGGGCGAAAACTTGCTCCGAAAAATCATCTTTGGGGGACCCAAAGGGTTGCTTTTCCTTTCCCGGACTTGTCCAGGCGCACCCAACGTTTAGGGCTGCAACTAAGCCACAATTGGCTGCGCTGCAGGCGAAACAGATTACTTACGATGGGGCTATCCTTTCGCCCGCATGTCAAAAAACCGACAAGGGCCCAAACCCTTTTTAATCCCCGGGGGACCCCCCGGGCCTTTTGTTTTGGGCCCTTAAAGCTGCCACCTTTTCCTCCTGCCGGGACGGGGATGCGAACCTCCTTCGTTGGGGTGGTCGGGGATCTGGGGTTTTCCATACCGAGGGACCTCACTGCGTATGGTTCTCCCCAAAGAAAAACGGAACAAAAATTGGTCTCTGGGACTGGAAGAGGGCCCAAATTTTGACCAAAAAAAGAGGATTTTCGTTTGTTTCCCCCAGTGAGGTTCACTGCCCAGGTGCCCCAAGGAGAAAACTCTGTATCCTTTTGGGGGTTTTTAAAGGCTGCCCCGCGACATGTTGCGGGGGCCTGGGGCCCTCTTTTTTGTTTTCTCATGTCTTTTTTCCAGGACCCCAGCGGACTCGAAAAATTTTAATTTTTTTATTTGTTCTATACTTTAAATGGGATTTTTTTTAAAATTTAGCCCCTGATTTTAAAGCTTTTGCTCTATATCTGAAATGATATTCATATTTAGCAATAAATATTTGGCCTGATGAACGTTTCAATGTATCAGAAACCACCCGAAACCTAAAATTGGGGTTTTAGAGGGTTCTGACCCCCCCCCAAAGGTTCAAATTTTCGGGCACTATGGCTTGAAAAAAAGCAGCAATGAAGGCTGGGGTTTCTTTAGTTTTTTATGTCTCCTTTTTTGGGGGTTTTTTTTCCCTGAAACTTCAGTTTAAACCCTGGTTCACAATTTTTTTAAAATTTGTTGAAGACCAATCTCTGGGCGGGGCTGGGTGGGTTTTCCCCTGCTCTGACGACCCCGGACACAGTCTAAAAATTTAAATTGGCCATGGTGCCCCTTTCGGGCTCCCCCTTCAATGCAAGGGTTTTAATATCCCTGAAGAGGGTCTGGGAAAACTCTACACTATCATAAAAAAACGGTCCCTCACCCTGTCCCTGCGGGAAAAACGCAAAACCCTTTAAAGGGTTTCATCTGGAGAATTTCAGAATAAATACTATCCTCTGTGGTGTCAAGCAGAAATCCAGTCAGCAGGACGAAGGGCGTTGAAATTTTTTTTTAAATAAAAAGCCTCCCCGGTCCAGGTTCTGGAGGGCAAAGGGGGATGATCCGGCGATTTTTTCTTTGTCAATGCAATATTGGCGGTTCATTGTCCCCAATTTTGAAAATTTAAAGCGCCAAAAACAGGGTTAAACCCCTTTTCTTTTTCCACGGGATTGGATGAACTGAATGAAATTTGCCCCAAAGGAAAGATTATTTTGGGGGGGGATTTTAATTCTCGCCCCTTTACCCCCCAAATTTGAAAACTTTTAAATGGGCATTCGTTTGTCCCCCCCAACAAAATTTAAAAAAAATCAAAAAGTTTTCAAAAAACTATGCAGCTTTGTGGGTGGGTTTTGGGGCCTTTTTTGAAACCCAATGTTTGGGGTTACAAAGTTTTAAATCCATTTCCCCAAAGGAGTTATAGTCGTATAAAACTATATATTTCTCCCGCAAGCCCTCTTTTCCCCCGGTTAAAAAAGGGTTGGCCCTTTTGGGAACATTTTTCGGGCTGACCCCGCGCCAAAACATTGTGAGCTTTCTTTTCCTGAAAACTGCTAGAAAAAACCTTTTTCGTGGGGACTTAATTTTTTCCCTTTTCCATGAAAAAAGTTTTGTCGCAAAATCTGGGCCCAAACTATTCAGAATTTTTCCTTTCGGATCCCTAACCCCCAGATTTCCCACCCCGGGCCCGACTTAAAAAGGGATCTTTTAAGTGTGTTGGGGGAGAGGGGTCCTCATAAGTAGGGGCGAGGGCAAGAGAGAGGCGGCAGCCAAGCTTTTAAACCTTTTGTCTAAGTTAGCCCCATTGGAAGCGCAGGGACAAACTTCTTTTTACCGGAGGCGGAACTGGGACCTTTTTGCTCACTAAAAAATGAGATTCTCCAACTATTTGGGCCAAAAAAAACCCAATATAAGCAAATCTGTGCAAAAATTTCCCATTACATGTGGGGGCAACAATCCCGGCAAAAATTTTTGGCCAGGGGGGTTAGGGACAAGAGGGTTTTCCCTTTTTTATTCCAGCAATCAAAAAAAAGTAGGGGGGCTGTCACCCCCTCACCCAGGAAAATTCTTAAAAACTTTTACTCTTCAAATATCGATTAAATAATTTTTCCTCAATCGACAGAAAAATCCTTCCCCCTCAGGGGTCGCAGCTTTTGGACGGTTTTATGGGAAAATTTTTTCCCCCTGCTAGTAACCCCCCAGGATAGACTCTCAAACTAGAAAACCCCCTTTACTGTGGACGAGTTTGCACCAAGCCATAGCTAGTCCCCCCCTCAGGGAAAAGCCCCCCCCCGGGTGGCTTCCCTGCCCAAAAATTTTTTAAAAAATCTTTAAAAAGGATATCACACCCCCCCCTTTTTAAAAGATTCAAAAAACTTCGGTCTCAAAATCCCAACCATTTTTCCCCTTCCTTCCTTCAAACATTATAACGGTCAACCCTAAGCCAGATAAGGACCCCTTACTTTTCTCCCGCTTAAAAGGGCCCCTTTCCCCGCTCAATTTCGGGCCAAAGCTCTTTTTCCAAAATTTTTAGCAATTAGATTTTTGGGGTTATCCCAGAAAATTTTCCCTAAAGATCAGGTGGGATTTGTCCCCAAAAAAAAGGGGAGGGATAAGTCCCCCTGACGCTCAAAAAATCACAAATCTCCATGATGCTTTTATCTTTGGGTCGGGAAAAGCATTCGGCAGGGTTTAAATGGCAGTTTTTGAGGGCTGCCCTGTCGAATTTTGGGAATTGGGGCCCAAAAATGATGCAGGGGGATTTTTTCCCTTTTATTTAAATCCCCCTTTGGCACAAATCAGGGGTCAATGGTTCCCCTATCCCGACTCCCCTTTAAAAATAGGCAACGGAACGGGCAGGGATGCCCTTGTCTCCCCTCCCGATGTTATCTCAAAGGAAAATCTTATTTCAGGCCATTCGAGCTTTTAAGGGGGATTAAGGGGGGTTTTTGGTCAGGGGTGGGCCCTTTTTAAATGTGCTGCCTTTCAGATGCCTAAATGCTGGAAATTACCCACCCTGAGTTCCCCCTCTTCAGCTCTAATTGGGGGCTTGAAAGTTTGGAAACAGTAATTTTTGGTCAAACCCGGCTAAACCTGCTTCCTTTAACGTAAAAATTTTGGAAACCCGGGAATTTGTTACTAGACTGAAAGCCAGCTTTTTATTTTAAATGGGGGAGTGAGTCCCTTTATCATCTTATAAACCGCTTCCCGGGACAGAGGGAAAAAGGGTTTTGATTAAATTTTCAAGCTTTTGCGCGATCTTTAAAGGGCTGACCTGGCTTTAAAATTGGGGAAAAAAAGGGCTTTTTCGTGGGGGGGAAGGGGTCAATAATTTTCAAAATGAATGTCCCACCCCCGTTTGTTATAAATTTTTTTTTTTCAAACTATCCCGATAAGGGTTTTAAAAATTTTTTTTTAAGGGAAATCAAAAAAAACCCAAAAAAATTCATATGGTTTCCCCTAAAATCCGAGAAATTGCAAAAAAAATTTTAAAAAATAAGGTAAAAATCAAGGAGGGTTTTTCCCCCCCCCCGGGTTTTAAAAAATTATTATGTGCTGCGAATCGCCCCAAGGAAAGGGGGATTGGTTTCACTGCAGAGGTCCCAAAAGGGTTTGGGTACGGAAGGGGGGAAACTATGTGTAGAAAATTCCCTCCATCCCAACCCGGCTTGGGGCCCCTGCGATGTTAAATCAGGCAGTTTCTTCCCTTTTCCGGGGTTTTAGCGCGCACCACCTTAGAGGGGCCCTTTAAAAAACACGGTCGGGAACACAATTTTTTTTACGCCCAAAAAGGGCCCCCCCCGCCAAAAAAGGGCAATCCCCCGGGTCCCTTTCAAAATTTAAAAACCCGTTGGGTCCACCCGTAGTTTTGGAAAGGCTAAAAAACCCTTTCCAATTATCCACCTCTTTTCCTTTACATCTTATGGGACTGGGAAAACCCCCCCAAAGCAGGTCTCCTAATTCCCGGCGCAAATAATGCGCTCAGACATTCTTTAAAATTTAATAAAGGGCAAGAGAGACTTTGGGGGGGACCCCTGACTGGGGTTTTAATCCCCCCTGTTGCTTCAGCAGGGTCCCAGGGAATTTGGGTCCTCCAAAAAACTTTTAAAACCCAGTGTTGGCAGGGTTTATCTGCAGTAAAACCACGGGTTTTTCCCGTCCAGTTGGGAGAGGGAGCTGGGGCGCCCCTTTTCCCGGGGGAGGAGTGGAGTTTAAAGGGCCCGTGGATTTGCTCACAAAGCCTCGGGCCTCTTTTAAAAGTACGGAAAGAAAATATAAAGTGCTAACAAAATGGTACGGCTACTACACTTCAACACTCCATGTTTCCAGCCGTCCCCACCCGGGGTTGGAGGTGTGGAACAGCTCAGGGGGATTTGTCCCACGTCTGGGGGGGGAGTAGGGAAAATTGCGCCCTTTCTGGTTGAAGGTCATTGAGGTAATCAAGTTAGTCACGGGGATTCAGCTCCAAGATGACCGTCTGCTCTCCTGTTATACATGTGCCCATGAGTGTACATATCCTCAAGGGAAGTTTGATCATTTTTCTCTTGACTGCAGCGAAGGCTCTGATCCCGAGAAAATGGAGATCTACTCAAGTCCCGCAATGGCAGAGTGGTTCAAGGAGATACTCTATTTGCAGCGTATGGAGGAGATCAGAGCAGAGCAAATCCAGGCCCATGAGAGGTTCTATACAACATGGAGAGAGTGGATAGATTTTACCTCATCCCAGGACTTTAATCATTTCCAGTAAGCATCTCTAGCCGGCTGGCGGGATCGTGCTCTCGGACATTGTGGGATAGCTATCTCGGGTGGGTTCTGAGGAGGGGGGGGGGGGTCTGCCGGGTCGGGCTCAGGGTGCCGCATGTTCAGTTGTTTCAGGTTTCTTTTTCTTTTTTCTCTCTCATTTAATTTTCTATGATTACTTGAGTTACAATAAGGTGCATTCCTGCACTGTCCGTATAAGCAGGGTTTCAGTTGTCGGTTACAGAACATGGACAGAGCTAGGAAGATGTTCCTTCGGCTGAATAGGATAACCTGTCAGCTCAATGGGTTCTATCATCTTGTTAGGTGATGTTTGCACTACTAATATTTTTTTGTCTCGCTCCGCATTCTTCGGATGTTATTACAGTTTTGATAATGTTGTCATTTTATCGCATGACTGTATCTGCAAATTTAATACCTGCCTTATTGTATTTTTCTGATTGTGCAATAAAGTTGCTTTTGAATACGAAGAAAAAAAAAACGTCATGTGAACAAACCCTTATACGTTTGTTGATACAATTATGTTTATGGCAGTAAGTGATGCGGTTCCATGACGATCCTTTACGACTACATACACTGCAGAAGATCCGGACGGCCTGTAGCCTATATATATATATATATATATATATATATATATATATATATATATATATACACATACACTATGGGGACATCTATGAATTCGCATTCTGTATTCCTTAGTGTATATTTTGGCAAAAAACTGCAGGCACACTGTTCTATAGACGGCACAACACAGTTTAATGCACCAAAGTTTGGTGCGAAGCTGCCGTACGAAGTTTGGCGTATTATTCTCTAGCCGACAATTTTGAATGTTATGCACCAAAAATGTTTGGCTCGGCACTTTCATTCATACAGTCGTATCATACACTCCTCTAGTTCTATTTAGAACTGGCGTGTCAGCGCCAAGTTACTAAAATGGCGTATGCGAATTTATAGATTTATAATTAGATTTTATATAGCCTTATAAGTCTACAGATAGATTTTATTTTATGGTACAAGCGTCTTCAGTCAGAGTTCCCCTGCTATATGCAGAACTGGGAAGAGTTACAGATTCCCCTTTATTATATTCCCAAGACTCAAGGAGGCATTTCTACTTCTATTAAAGGGGTTGTCTCACTACATAGATTCATGTTACCTCAGTCCTGTTTCCTTGGTTTAATTTTGAATTAAGGGGCGTTTACTGGCTTCCACTAGGCTGCAGTAGAAGCCAGGTCTGTAGATATAGCAACCAGTGCTGGCAGCCTATCACGAGAGATCAAACAGGTCTGTAGATATAGCAACCAGTGCTGGCAGCCTATCAGGAGAGCTCTAACAGGTCTGTAGCTATAGCAACCAGTGCTGGCAGCCTATCAGGAGAGATCAAACAGGTCTGTAGCTATAGCATCCAGTGCTGGCAGCCTATCAGGAGAGATCAAACAGGTCTGTAGCTATAGCATCCAGTGCTGGCAGCCTATCATGAGAGAGAACAGGTCTGTAGCTATAGCATCCAGTGCTGGCAGCCTATCAGGGGAGATTGAACAGGTGTGTAGCTATAGCGACCAGCACTGACAGTCTATCAGGAGAGATCAAACAGGTCTGTAGCTATAGTGACCTGAGGAGCTGATTTACCCCATACAAGAGGGGATATCTAGGAATAGGTAGGACACTGTTAATGGACACAGTGATTTGTTTTTGCAATATCTTTAACATAAAAAGCAGCAATCCTTGTAGTGAGACAACCCCTTTAAGGGATTGCCAATCAAGCAGGTCCCCAGGATATTATTTCCTGGAGATCCCAAGGTGGCACGAGCTGTGCGCCTCTATAGCTGTCACCGCTGACATTCTGCAGACGACTCCCTCCTGTGATATTAATCCTAATTGCAGATTTGTTTAGAAGCCTTCCCGGAGAACTGCAGAGCTTCATCCTTCAGCGGCACAAACACATCCAGCCCCACAGCTCCACGTTTCCCCGCAATGTAAATGTTTGCCGTTCTAACGCCACTTTCTGCAAATTCTTTTCCTCATTATAGATTGTGCTCGTCTGTGCCGGCTCCACGGCTCTGTAGATGTAGTACACAGTGATAATCAGCTGCATCACAGCACCCGTTTCATTTTATATAGTGCTCTGGAAAAATGAGAGGGGCGCACTGATTGGTTGTTATGGTCAACAATGTGAATTTTAGACTTAGACAGTTTGCATACATGTGGCCCTAGATGGCAAAGCCGAACTAGAAATGGTGTCCCAATACAGTAACAGCAGCTAGAGGCATAACTTGAAGCTCCTGGGCCCTGGTGCAAAAAGTGAAATGGGGCCCCCAGCACCACGTCCCATTCACAGTGCTGGTGTCATCTTGTGTGGCAGGAGGGCTCTTCGGCCCCCTCCGGCTGCAGGGCTCGTTAGTGACTGCTACCTCTGCACCCCCTGTAGCTATGCCCTTGACAGCGGCCATATTGGATGTCACCCAGCTTGCTCAGAAGCAAATACAGTGGTACCTTGGTATAAGTCATTAATCCGTTCCAGATCCTTGGACTTACTTTTCCCATAGGAAATAAAGGGAAAATAATTAGTCCGTCCTTATAATAATAACTGTCATGGTGCATGACCCCTGTCATGGAGCACGGATGTGCCCATGCCTCTCATGGCCCAGGTACCTCTGCGGCGGTCACTGCTGTCTCTGCTGCGCTATACTCACCTGGCCCGGCTCCTGTCCGTGTCTCTGCGCAGGCAGGTACATCTCTGTAATTCTGCCTACGGGTCTTTGGCATGCTGTGCGCGCACAAGTGTACCCTAGGCGGAACTACACGATTATTTAAAGGGACAGTGTCCCACTTTCTGGCCTCTTGACCTGTGACCTCTGTGCATATAAGGAACTTCCTGCCCTTGTTCCAGTGTCAGTTGTTGGTGGTCTTCCTTGGAGCTTGACTCCTGTTTGCTGAGCTCTTGCTGTCATAACCCTTGAATCACCTGTGAACCTGCGTTAACCTTGCGCTATCCAGCACATCTTGTTACTGCTGTTCCTGATGTTCTATCAGTCTGCTATTACCTGCTGTTATCTTCTGTTTTACCAGGTCCGCCACCTGTCTGGGACCGGCGTTCCCTGCCTATGGTTCCTCTGTTTCGTCACCTGTCCCGGATCTGCGTCCTTACCCTGTTTTTTTGGCTGTCACGTGGTCACCCTTTATCTCTTACCCACAATGATTATTGAGGATCCACCATATACCGTCAGAGGGTCAGTGCATACTGACACCGCCGGTCGTTAAATAAAAATGGATTATTTTGTTTCATCCAAATGCACTACATTCTCCAAAGGCAGCCTGGGATGAAGCTGTAATCGTGGGGTGTATGAGGGACTGTGTTTTGCTGAGCTAGATCAATGTAATCTGCAGAGGGTTTAGAGGCGGCTCTGATTAAGGGAAGTGGGACGGTGTTAAAAACCTCAAAAAGCCCTTTTTAAAAAAACAGTCACATACTCGCAATGAGCAGGTTTCCATGCAGTGTATCCCCCAAGTGAGCCGAAGCAGGAGATGAGGTGTAAAGATGTGGGGGCACAGCAGTATAAGGTGCGACTTATGAGAGGACCAATTGGATTGAAAAAAGAGACCCCGTGGGGTGTGGCCCCAAAACAGGTACTCGGAGCAGCAGGTGTAAATTCTTCCTCCTCACTTGCGATAACTGGCTGAAAGTTGTGCCGAGCTCCTCTTTTACGCCCCCGCTGCCTGGTCCAGGCCACCTCGAGTCTCATTCCAAACAAATGCTGTAGACCAAACAACATTTTTTTGTTAAAACAGTCCTTATACCAAGTTGGGCTTATACTGATGTACCACTGTATAACTAAGAAATGGTGATTATGCAATGCCTTACCCTGCTCTTTGGCTGTCACCGTGGGTCACGACTTATATCAGCGTACCCACAATGATTATTGAGGATCCACCATATACCGTCAGAGGGTCAGTGCATACTGACACCGCCGGATCGTTACAATAACAATAGGATTATTGTGTTTCATCCACAATGCTACTCACATTCTCCAAAGGCAGCCTGGATGAAGCTGTAATCGTGGGGTGTATGAGCTGTGACTGTGTTTTAGCTGAGCTAGATCAATGTAACTCTGCAGAGGGTTGAAGATGGCGGCTCTGACTGAAGGTAAGTGAGATCAGTGTACCAGAGCCTCAAACCACCATGCACACTGTCACATATTCGGAACGAGCAGGCTACCGTACAGTCTATTCCCCAAGTAAGCCGGAGCAGGAGATGAGAGGATCGGGTGGACAGATGCGGGAGAGACAGCGGCTATAGAGGTGCGGCACTTATGAGAGGACCAATGGTGCTTTATAATGGAAGCAGCGTGGAGGGTCAAAGCGGCGCTCACCTCCAGAAGCAACAGGCTGCTAAATCCTTCCTCCTCGCTTCAGATAACCATCTGAAAGTTGTGCTGAGCTCCTCTGTTACTCCCCCGCTACCTGGTCCAGGCCACTTCGAGTCTCATTACAAACAAATGCTGTGTACCAAGCAACATTTTTTTCGTTCAAACAGGACTCATAACGTTGGGCTTATACTGAGGTACCACTGTATAACTAAGAAATGGTGATTATGCGATGCCTCCTATTTGTCGCCATGCCAGGTATCACCACTAGTTGCAAACTGAGAGATAGAAGAATCATTGAACTGAGAGACGTTGGTTAATCACATTGGCAGATTGCTATGAGCCTAGGCTGAGATAGCTATATTTACTATTTTGCCATAGGCAAACTTAAACTCTATCAGTTCTCAATCTATAAAGCACTAACATGTAACTTTTATTATGTATAACACTTAACCTCTATACACACTTTTTAAAAACCTGATTTATAACCTCTCAATTTATCCCCTTTTTATTGTGAAGGAATAACTCCTTTTCTATTATCAAGTCTGGTGGAACACCACCTATTCACAGGGGAACCTTATATATACAGGGATAAATTGAGAGGTTAGAAATCAGGTTTTTAAATAGTGTGTATAGAGGTTATGTGTTATACATAATAAAAATTTAGTTTTAGTGCTTTATAGATTGAGAACTGATAGAGTTTAAGTTTGTCTATGGCAAAATAGTAAATATAGTCATTAAAAGTCACTCTTTGTTCTCATGCTAGAATCCCATTTTTTTGGAGACTAGGCTGAGATAGCAGCACCTCTCAACGCTGTGTGTCTCTGTAGTTGAGAGGACAACTGGAATGACAGCAAGAGGTGCGCAGAGGGGAACCTCTACAAGGACGGATTATCTGACTGGAAGAATGGTGCGTAGTGAAATTAGATGTCATGTCCCGAGGCTAAGGCGACAAACAGTCTTTGAACACAAACCATCAAAAGCTGTTTGCAGGACACTGGGCTAGAAGCCAAACCTCCGGCTACAGGTGATCCATTGACCTGGCGCCACTGCTCTCCAAGGCTGTTAGGGTGCACAGCGAGATGGCAATGGAGGCTGGAATGGAGGCCTTTGCTCTTCAACGATGAGTCCTACTCTTGATATCCAGAAATTGGTCTGCAAGCCAAGTGAGCAAGGCCATGAAGAGGCCTTCACAATGAAATGTCACACCGGTCCTACTCCTGGGATTATGGCGGGTGGTGGCACAATGTATAGTAGCCAGATCCTCTAGTCTTCATTCCAGGTACGCTCGCCGTTACATGGATTTGGTGGTGGAACCAGTGGTATGGCCATTTTTCCAAAGTGTCCACAAGCTGTATTTCAATAGGACAATGTCAAACCACATGTTACTCGTGCTACTGTGAGCAGCCTGTGTGCTCTAAACCTGTTACTGTAGCCTGCACCATCTGGGACGCCATTGCTCGCCAATTGCACAGCAGCCGCCTATGCCCAAGTGCATTCAGTGCGGCAGAACGTTCCTCAGACACCCGCTAATAACCTCACTGATAGCGGCCAAGGGGTGGAAGTGCGGGGATTTCTGCACATGCTGCTCATGCTCCATATGGAATACATTGAGATGTTTTGAATATTTTGTTTCCATTTTTTTATCATTTGCATTTCATTATCATGTCTATCCATCCTGTGATTTCTAAAATTCCAAGACTTTTTCTTCTTTTTGTTACAATTTCAAAGTTAAAGGGTTTGTCTCGCTACAAGGATTGCTTTTTATGTTAAAGATCTTGCAAAACCAAGGTACTTTGCAATATGTGTCCATTAACAGTGTCCTACCTATTCCTAGATATCCCCTCCTGTATGGGCTGCATCAGCTCCTCAGGTCGCTATAGCTACAGACCTGTTCAATCTCTCCTGATAGGCTGCCAGCACTGGTCGCTATAGCTACAGACCTGTTCAATCTCTCATGATAGGCTGCCAGCGCTGGTTGCTATAGCTACAGACCTGTTCAATCTCTCATGATAGGCTGCCAGTGCTGGTTGCTATAGCTACAGACCTGTCTGATCTCTGTTGATAGGTTGCCAGCGCTGGTCGCTATAGCTACAGACCTGTTCAAGCTCTCCTGATAGGCTGCCAGCGCTGGTCACTATAGCTACAGACCTCTTGGATTACTCCTGATAGGCTAACTGTGCTGGTCACTATAGCTACAGTCCTGTTCGATCTCTCTTGATAGGCTGCCAATACTGGTCACTGCAGACCAGTAGAAGCCAGTAAACACGCCCCTGAATTCGAAAATGAAACTGAAAGAAACAGGACTGAGGTAAGATGAATTGATATAGTGAGACAACCCCGTTAAGTAGAGTATTTTCTGGCAATGAACCCCAGCTGGATACACTGTATGTGATATCTACCACAGGGTCATCGATGTACAGAAGGTGGGGTAGGTCCAGGCTCGGACTGGCCCACAGGGAATAGGAGAAACCCCCGGTGGGCCCCTGTGCATGGTGGACCTGAAGATAATTTTAAACTGCATCTACATCCTCAAAAAAGGCAAAAAAGTAGAAAAAAAGAGACAAAAAGCAAGAGGCAGATTATAGGAGGAATCTACAGTCATTTCCAGTAGCTGTAGGGTGGGCCCAGAAACAGGTCAATTGGTGGGACCCTAGTATCAACTCCCCTTGTGGGCCACAGGCAGCCCAGTCCGACATTGGGTAGGTCTTGGCACCACTAGCGGGAGGGCAATTGTGCAGGCGTTACATAGTTAGTACGGTTGAAAAAAGACACGTGTCCATCAAGTTCAACCAAGGGTGGGTAAGATGTGGGTGAAGGGAGGCAGACAAGGAGTTTAAGCCCAGCCTCCCCCCTGGTGAATACCCTGGAACCTAAAGACAAAAAACAATCTGCTCCAGGGGAGACCCCATCTCTGACCCCAGAGTCGCCACCAGCCAGGATCCAGAATTTTACATAGCTAAGTACACATTAATATTCTTTCATTTCAGGTAGTTATCTAAGCCTTTCTTGAAACCCTCATCTGTTCCTGCTGTGACCAGCTCCTCAGGCGGCTATTCCACAGATTTATAGTTCTTACAGTGAAGAAGGCTTTTCTCCTCTGGGATTGAATCCTTTTCTCTGTAGCCGAAGTTAATGTCCCCTTGTCTTTTGAGGGGGTTTTACATGAAATAAATTTTTCCCCATACTTTTTGTAGGGACCAATTATTCATTTATATAAATTAATCATGTCCCCCCGAAGGGGCAGGTGGGCAGTAGAACTTTGGAGAACTTAGTATTGTGGGACCTCAGGAGAGTAGACTTTGGACGTGGAAGATTGACCACAAACTGATTTAACAGATTTCTTCTTTCCTGCCTTTAGGCTATCGGCTCCAGGGCCGTCTCTTCCATTGGGCCAGGTAGGCCACTGCCCGGGGGGCCCCACGATCTCTGGGGCCCTCCCGGGCAGCCGCCTACCCTGCCGTGGAGCGACAGCCAGGCTCTGCCCGGGGAGCCGGGATTCGGGCCGCAGCGCCGGCTCTGAGCGTCGCCGGGAGAGGCTGGGGTTTCCCCTTGGCGGGCCCCGAGTACCGGCGCCGGTCTGTGGCCCCCTCATCACACGGCTGGCATGGCCGGGTCACAGACCCACCCATGCAGCCATCACGGCCGCTGCCTGCATTGCGCGGTGCAAGCAGCGGCCGGAGGTGAACATCTGGGATCTATTGATCCCGTCTGTTCAGCTCCCAGAGGCCGCGGGGCAGGCGCGCGATGTGATGACGTCATCGCGCGCCCGCTCCGTGGCCCTGCACTCTGCTGCCAGCGGCCACCGGCTCCGGACGTGGAGAAGAGGAAGGAAATCTGGTAAGTAAGATTTTTATTTATTTATTTTTTTAAACTACTGGCACTACCTGGCAACAATGGGGGCACTACCTGGCAACAATGGGGAACATCTACCTGGCAACAGAGGGGACATCTACCTGGCAACAGAGGGGGCATCTACCTGGCAACAATGGGGACACTACCTGGCAACAGAGGGGGCATCTACCTGGCAACAGAGGGGGCACTACCTGGCAACAATGGGGGCACTAGCTGGCAACAGAGGGGGCACTACCTGGCAAACAATGGGGGCACTACCTGGCAACAATGGGGGCACTACCTGGCAACAGAGGGGACATCTACCTGGCAACAGAGGGGGCAACTACCTGGCAACAATGGGGGCACTACCTGGCAACAGAGGGGGCACTACCTGGCAACAATGGGGGCACTACCTGGCAACAGAGGGGGCACTACCTGGCTAACAAAGGGGGGCACCTACCTGGCAACAGAGGGGGCATCTACCTGGCAACAGAGGGGGCACCTACCTGGCAACAGAGGGGGCATCTACCTGGCAACAGAGGGGGCACTACCTGGCAAACAATGGGGGCACTACCTGGCAACAATGGGGGCACTACCTGGCAACAGAGGGGACATCTACCTGGCAACAGAGGGGACATCTACCTGGCAACAGAGGGGCAACTACCTGGCAAAAAGAGGGGACATACCTGGCAATAATGGGGGCACTAGCTGGCAACAGAGGGGGCACTAGCTTTGGCAACAATGGGGGCACTAGCTGGCAACAGAGGGGGCACTAGCTGGCAACAGAGGGGGCACTAGCTGGCAAACAATGGGGGCACCTACCTGGCTAACAAAGGGGGGCACCTACCTGGCTACAATAGGGGCATCTACTTGCCTACAAGGGGGCATCTACCTGCCTGTAAGGGGCACTACCTGCTTATGGGGGGTTACTACCTGGCTATAAGGGCATCTACCTGGCTTTCTTCCAAAGCCGTTATGCAGTTAGGTGGAGTGGGTGTGGCTTTTTGAAGGGGGCGTGGCATACTGGAAAGATGGGCGTGCCCATGCAAATTTTTGCCGCTGCGCGCTACGCGCACCGCCGTCTGAAATCTCCTGCTTTTTCATTTTCAAAAGTTGGCAACTATGTACTACCTACTTACTAAATGTGGGGCGCCCATAACAAAGGTAGGAATCAGCAGCGAAGTGCTGATAAAGTGAGGATTCTAAGATGTTTGTGCGTTACATTCTGCAGGGACGAGTGGCGGCCGGGACAAGGCGTCATGTCGGTCTAGACGGAAGGAGAGGAAAAGGGAAAAAGAACGATTCAGAGAACGACTGATCAGACAGGACGTCTCCGGTGAGTCCCTGGTGTCAGGGGTTATTTTGCTATTATATTCCATCAGTGCTAAAGTCTCTGTCATGTAATGGTGACCGGAGCTGGTAATGTGTATATTTGTTTCTTTGAGTAGTGTTTTTTTTTTTTTTTTTTGGGGGGGGGGGGGCAGTACACCTCTCTGCCCAGGGCCCCATAGTGCTGTTAAGACGGCCCTGATCGGCTCAATGCACTGTCGGTATAAAGCAGGTAGTCCGTATTCTGGATGCCGCAGGGAAGCATTGGGGGATGCTAGCTCATTGCAGTCTATTATCCGAATAGATTGTTCCAGTGAGAAGACATTAGGTAATTGCTATTTATGCAGTTCCCTGATATATCAGCGCGGCCTGGAGAGAACAGGATGAACAGAGTTAAAGGCAGTAGGGAATGCTGGCAGATGATGATGGAAACTTCTGAAAAGTATAGATAGAATTGGTTTTAGCTGTTCTGTTTGAGAGATTAGTTCTCCCTTTGACACTTCTCCAGTTTGTGTGATATCCCCTGGGTGGGAGCCCTATGGAAGGGATCCAAATACTACCGCAATCCTCCACTGTTCTCTAATAACGCCGCCGCCACCACCCTGCCTACACTTTGACCACAGAAATCTGTGCTACATATGCATCCAAAAGGAGAGGGAAATTCTGAGCAAAAAAGCCTAAAAAATTCCTCCAGTGCATTGTATGTGCAATACCCTTTCCTCTAGGCGAATTAACAGGAACTTGACAGCTACTTTAGGCCATACAAAGTTTTTAGCACAGCTCATCATTAATCGCGGAAGAGTATATTTCATGACTGATCTGATGTAGGATGCCCAGAGCTCACCCCAGGACCAGGGCATGGGTAAAAAGTCCAAATATAATACAAAGTGCAATCCAGCGTGCCAAACCAGTGGATTAAAGATAAATATAAGTTTAAAGGGTTCCTGCAGGGATTTGAACCTAGGACCCTTGTGTCTGGAGGCAAAAACTTTACCTCTCAGCTACTCACAATGCTTTACATAAACAGACCTTTCTTTGTCTACAGAGAGGAAAGGCCTGGTGATGTCATCCTGCTGGGTCACATGATATGCAATTCAAACAAATCACACACGCCCCCTTCTGAACACCCAGAGCTGAAGAGTTGGGTGCAGGAGGTATGAAATGAGATCGTGGCAAAACCCCTTTAAAACATAAGCATTTATACTACAAAAAATAAAAAGAAGCACTAGGCAGGCGCATGATAAGGATAAAAAAAACTACGCGTTTCGGACGATGAGTCCTTAGTCGTGGCTACTTTATTCCAGCTGAACAATGGGCAGGATGAAATAGCTGCAATTACCGGGTGACAACCATGTGAATTTTACCTTGAAATGCTGCAGTTTTCAGGGTAAAATACCTGGTGATGTTGGGCCATCTGTTGTAGGGTGCCCAGAGCTTAGCCCAGGACAAAGGAGTGGGTAAACAGGCCAAATATAATACAAAGTGTAATCCAGCACTCCAAACCAGTAGATTAAAGATAAGTATAAGCTTAAAGCATAAACGTTTATGCTATAAAAATAAAAAGAAGCACTGGGCAGGCGCAGGATAAAAAAAAAAAAGACGCGTTTCGGACGATGAGTCCTTATTTGTGGCTACTTTATGCCGCCTGAACAACGGGCAGGATGAAATAGCTGCAATTACTGGGTCACAACCATGTGGATTTTTACCTTGAAATGCTGCAGCTTTTCCGGTATTTGTCCACTGCCGTGTGAACGCACCCTTGATCTGCTCAGACGAGACTATAAACAAAGCAGGAAGCCTCACAGGGAGAGAGAGAGAGGGGGGCTGAGAACAAAGGTAAGAAGTAGGGAGCGTGTGCAATGTTCACTGAAATAATTACATTACAGCCAGTGGATTTTATATGCAAAAGACACAGGGCTGATTCACTGCTTTTTCTCCACAGTCCCTTGCCAGCTCCTTCACGTTCTCTCTCATCAGATAAGAAGTGCAGACAAGGCAAGCCTGGCCAGATCAGCTCCTGTCAGCTCCTGGTCGTGTCTAATGTAAACTTTTAAGTAACTAAGGGCATGTAAGGAAGGCTGTAGCTCTCAGAGGCTTCACTTTTTGTAATCACATATATTTAGAAAAGTGATTAAATACCCATTTTGGAGGATCCCACGTCAACATTACATCGTGGCAAAACCCCTTTAAGCCGTGTGAACTTAGCCTAAAAGTTAAGGCTTATCCAGGGCAGGGAGGAAAAAACAAACACAATGTAAACAAAAAAGAAGGGGCAAAACTGAAGGTTCCTTTAATTCAATTAGTGCCTGCAGACATTCTCACCTGCACCCTCCTCTGCTCCCATGACCCTGCCCATCTTCGCTTTCACCCTATACTCCCTTGGTTCTATTCATATACTGGAGCTTGTGGTGTAAGCTGAGAGGCGCAGTGAATGCTGCATAGTAGCATGCTATGTATAGCTGACTGCACATGAGGATAGAGCGGGGCCGTCCTGGCATGTAGGGAGTACCGGCATTGAATACCAATTGGACTAGTAATAATTATAAATACGCATCTCAGAACACACGCTGCTGGGTGGAGACCATCCACTGCCCACACACGTTACCCCAGTGACAGGTGGAAATGCTTCACTATACAAGGTGCGGGTTACTGGTCTTACATAGAGAGTGGGGATAGTGATCCAAAATTTGAATGGGCTTGTCCAAAACTAGAAAAATAAAACAGCGCCACTCCTGCACATAGGCTGTGTCTGGTATTACAGTTCAGCTCCACAGAACCTTTAGGTTTTTCAGTCGGTTTCACAGATGGTTTTTGGATTTGAAAACCGTCTATAAACCGACTGTCAACTTTTTACATTGATTTAAATAGAAAATCCGTGCAGCAGTCTCCACTGCACGGATTTTCCATCGTATGGTTTTTGATACCGCCGCCTTTCCTAACATCTTAGAACATGTTCATACTTCATGAACATGTGGGTGCAAAGGGGGACGGCTCGAATCTGCAAACCGTGGACAACAGCCGCCCCCTTGCATGCCGAAAAAGACCAAATACCGTTTCAAAAAATCTGACCGGTATTTTGTCTTTGCCGTTTGAATGCAGCCTTAGGCCGTGTTCACACGGCTTATTCCCGACGGATTTGTGAGCGCAATCCGGCTCACAAATCCGCCGTGAATAAGAGGCGGGACGGGGGCGGGGCCGGAGCGCGGCGGGGGCGCCACGCCCCGGCCCCATAGACTTGCATTATCCATGGCTCGTATTGCGCCTGGATAATGTGCATGTCACTTTCTCCCCGCCCGGCGGATTCGCCGAGCGGGAAGGAGCGACGGAATCCACTGTTCTCTATGAGAACTGTGGATTACCGTAATTACTGCGACGGATTGGCGCCGTACTGAAGCACATATCCGGCGCGGAGTACGGCGCCAATCCGCGGCGAAATAAGCCGTGTGAACAGGGCCTTAGGAGATGTTCACACATTAATAAGTTCAGGGCGAACACTGTTTCCTCCTTGAAGAATTCCGCGTTTGCAAGTGCAGAATTCCAATGAGGAAATGCTGCGGACTGCTCAAAGCAGATTTCTGCCTCCTATACTTTAGTATTTCTGCCGGCATTGCTGAGTTTACATTGAAGTCTATGGGAAGGGTTCTACAGGCAATTTGGACGTTTATTTAGGGGCATATTGGGCGTGCAATACGCACCAAAATAGGCATCCAAAAACACCGCTGTATGAACATACCCTTAGGTTATGTCTACACAGCAATGTGTAAATGGCGTCCAAAATCCGAAGGATTATCAAATCGCTGGACCGCGCCGCACCACTGGTTTTTTGCACGTATTTTTGCCGTCGGTCTGGTGGAGTATACAACATATTCTCTCTCCCACCGGATGGACAGCAGTTTAGGAAATACACAGTAAAAAAATCTCTGCTGCGTAGACGACAGCACGGATTTTCTATTGAGAGCTACACAGCGCTGAGTGCGGTCGGATTTTCGGCAGATTCAGGGACGTAGCTACAGGTGGTGCAGAGGTAGCAGTCACTAGCAGGTCCTGCAGCCTAAGGCCATGTTCACACGGCTTAAAATTGGACATATTTCAGTCTGTAATTACGCGCCGGAGTGCGCAAATTACGGCTGGAATACGTCCCAGTCATTACGGTAATCCACAGTTCTCATAGAGAACTATGGATTACGTCTCCTCTTCCTGCTCGGCGAATCCGCCGCGGGGGGAGATAACTGACATGTGAATTACTAGCGGCGTATACGCGCCCCCGCTCCCGGCCACACGGCGTAATTGCGGGGCGTAATTATGCCCTGCAAATACATCGTGTGAACCTAGCCTAAGGGTGCTTTCACACGGTGCGGTTTTGGTGCGTTTTGGATGCGTTTTTTTTGGATGCGTTTTTTGTGCAACAACGTACATCATTAATTGCTGTGCCTTCCTGCACGAAAAACGCATCCAAAAAAACGCACCAAAACCGCACTGTGTGAAAGCACCCTTAGGGTATGTTCACACAGAGTAATTTAGGCGCTCATTTCGCGTCGTATTTGCGCTCCAATCAGGCGAGAGGCATAAATTACGGTAATTGTACGCGCGGGGAGATAAGTGACATGTCAATTATTTGCGGCGAATACGCGCCATGAGCAATGCATGTCAATGGGGCCGGCGGAGTACACACTGATCAGCGCGACTCCCAAATCACCCGGCGTAATTGCGGCCATACTGTACGTGCCACAATTACGCCATGTGAACATACCCTTAGAGGACCACATAAGAAGATACCAGTATTGTAAATGGCACATGGCAGCTGAGGGCCCCATTTCACTTTTTGCACTAGGACCCAAGAGCTTAAAGTTACGACTCTGGGCGGATTCTAAATACTGAATCCCAATCAAAATCCAGTGCTGAGTAGACATCGCCTTAGACTGATGTGGAGCAGTTTTTGTCACTGAGCAGTTAGAGTATGTTCACACGGCGTATTGGATCCGTTTTTCATTACATAAAAAAATATTGAAAACCGCATCCAAAAACGTATCCAAAAACGCATCAGAAAAAATCGTTTTTGGATGCATTTTCCGGATCAGTTTTTCAATGCATCTTCTTTCAAATCACAGACATTCAACTTTTAATCCAATGCGTTTTTCGGATGTGAAAATCGCATCCAAAACGTACCCAACATGTACCCAAAAGTGTGTTGCATTTTTGGATCTGTACTCCATTGTCTCCTATGGGGATTTCACTTGCGTAAAACGCAAGCATAATTGACAAGACAATTCTTTAAACGGATCCAAAAAAACGCATCGAAAAGACGAAAGTAAACACGAACTGGCGATCACTCGTCTGAACGGAGATGTGTGATTTACAGTTACATTTTACATGTAAATCACACTGCACATTGTTAGATACGTTTTTTGGGTCCGTTTTGGGTCCGAAAAGTGGATCTGAAAAACACTGTGTGAACATAACCTTATTATGTTTTTGTTTTGTTTTTTTAACTGTATATTTATTAAACATTTTTGATATAATCTAATAACAAACCAAATACTGGACAACCCTTAAAGGGGTTTTGCCATGAAGTAAAATTGACGTGGAAAGTTTGTAAATTAAATAATAAACATTTTCACCATTCATCATTATTAAAAATTCTGCACCGTTTTTGTCTTAGCTGCTCCTTTAGTGATCCATTGTTTACAGCTCATCTCCAGGGGATACGACCAGGGCTGAGAGCTTCTGAGCTTCTGAGAAGCTTTCAGCCCTGGTCGCACATGCTCAGACGTCACCTCTCCCTCTCAGGCAGCTACTGAGTGTTCAAACCACAGGTGCTCTCATTCTACTCCTGTCCTCTGTACTCCTTAGAAATTAGCCAAACAGTGTAAATAGATTAAAAAAAGAAACCTCAATCAGGTCTGTGCATTGATAAAGAGAAATAAAATCCACAGGTTTGGTTCCTGCAGGGATTTGAACTGAGGATCCTTGTGTCTGGAGACAAAAGTTTTACCTCTGAGCTACAATGTAGCTACTTACAGCTCTACACATAAACAGACCTTTCTTTGACTACAGAGAGGAAAGGCCTGGCGATGTCATCCTGCTGGGTAACATGATATGCAATTCAAACAAATCACACACACCCCTTTTGAGCACACAGAGCTGAAGAGCTGGATGCAGGAGGTATGAATGAGATCGTGGCAAAACCCCTTTAAGGCTATGTTCACACAGCTTATTTTGGGACATATTTCAGCCCATAATTTCGCGCTGTACTGCGCGAATTACGGGCTGAAATCTGTCCCAGTCATTACGATAATCCACAGTTCTCATAGAGAACTATGGATTACGCCTCCTCTCCCTGCTCGTACAATACGCTGAGCGGGGAGAGAAGTGACATGTCAATTACTAGCGGCGTATACGCGCCGCTAGTAATGATAGTCTATGGGCCGGCGGGCTGCCGGCCCCGCCCTCATACACACGGCGTAATTGCGGGGCGAAATACGTCCCGCAATTAAGCCGTGTGAACATAGCCTAAAAGATTGGACCATGAAAGACATTTATCACTTTATCCACAGAATAAAGGTTTGTTCACACAGCGTTTTTGGAACCGATTTTGGACCTGTGTTGGATCTGAAAATCGCATCCAAAAACGCAGCGTCTATCGGATCCAACACGTACCCAACAGGCAGCTGCGTGTTTGAATGCGTGTTGGATGCAGCAGGATCGATCCATATAGTTTATTATAGGGCTCCAGCTGCGTCTTACGGCTCAAGAACTGAGATGTCAATTCTTGGGATGGATCCGAAAGACCCCGATGCGTGTTTCAAGTTAAAAGAAATGTAAATCACACTGCTATTTATTAGATATGTGTTTGGGTCCATTTAGGTTCCGACAGACGGATCCAAACACGTATCTAAAAGCGTATGTAAGCACGGACCCAACACGCCCTGTGAACATACCCTAAACATCAGATTTCTGACGGTCCCACCACTGCCTGGGAACCCAGCAATCACTAAAACAGAGCCCTCGACACCCCGTCCTTCCTCGTCGCGCCGGTGCATCGAGGAAGGGATTGAACGGAGCAGTGGTTGAACAAGCACATTCAAAATCTATGGCAGCGATGGAGACAGCTGAGTACAGCGCTCAGCTCTCCCTGTCACTCCCATAGACTTTGAGTGGATCAACACTGTGCATGTTCAGTCACTGCTCCATCTACCCTTCCTCGCTGCTCAAGTCTGGCAAGAAAGGGTTCGGAGTTGGGGACCCCGTTTTAGCGATCATTGGGAGTGTCAGCAACGGGCCCACCAGCAATCAGACATTTATCACCTATCCTCTGTATGGGTGATAAATGTCATTGAGGCATGACCCCTTTAAAGTGAAATTTCAACCAATAGCCAAATATCCCTAACTTTTTGTAACTAGTGTTTATTCCCTCGATTTGCTTTACTTCTTCATTTCATAGACTACAGCTTATTTTGGTCAGTTTTGTTTTGAGTGACACGTTTTTCGTTCCAATTTTGGCAGAATAGAAAAACAACAATTTTACTGCTTACTAGAATTTTGAAAGGGGAAACATTGGTGGAACATGAAATTCAGTATGAAAACTCCAAGTCCCTCAGAGAAGGGCAGAGAGCACAGTAAATCTGTATTACATCACATATGGATTGGCATGTCACTATCACATGTTCCTGCTGGCCTCAGATGACCTGCCCATAACAAATGCGCCCTCAAGATGCTCACAACAGGCACCTCACCTGATGCACGTCCTCCTGCTTATGGCCTCTGTGCTCTGCCAGAAAGGCTCTATCACTGGGTCTGCAACATCGGCTCTCCAGCTGTTGGGAAATACATTTCCCATCATGCCCACTGATATAGATTATATAAATGCATGATGGGAGTTGTAGTTTCCCAACAGCTGGAGGGCCAATGTTGTAGACCCCTGTTCTATCAGGTGCCAAATATACGGCTATTGATTCATATTGCTATGGGTGCTTTTTGATGCGTTTTTCACTAAGGCCGTGTTCACACGGCTTATTCCCGACGGATTTGTGAGCCGTATTGAGCTCACAAATCCGCCGTGAATAAGGGGCGGGGCCGGGGCGGGGCCGGAGCGCGGTGGGGGCGCCGCTCCCGGCCCCATAGACAATGCATTATCTACGGCACGTACACGCCGTAAATAATGTGCATGTCAGTTTCTCCCCGCCCGGCGGATTCGCCGAGCGGGGAGGAGCGACGGAATCCACTGTTCTCTATGAGAGCAGTGGATTACCGTAATGACTCCGACGGATTGGCGCCGTACTGCAGCGCAAATCCGGCACGGAGTACGGCGCCAAACCGTGCCCAAATAAGCCGTGTGACCGAGGCCTTACAGTACTGCACTGCAACAAAACTGTCAAGGCGAGCTCCATTCCATTATCTTACTTGTTTGGAAAGATGTCACAACTGAGTATTCAATCGTTAAAGGGGTTGTCTCACTACAAGGATTGCTGCTTTTTATGTTAAAGATCTTGCAAAAACAAGTCTCTTTGCAATATATGTCCATTAACAGTGTCCTACCTATTCCTAGATATCCCCTCTTGTATGGGCTGCATCAGCTCCTCAGGTCGCTATAGCTACAGACCTGTTTGATCTCTCCTGATAGGCTGCCAGCACTGGTTGCTATAGCTACAGACCTGTTCAATCTCTCCTAATAGGCTGCCCACACTGGTTGCTATAGCTACAGACCTGTTCGATCTCTCCTGATAGGCTGCCAGCACTGGTTGCTATAGCTACAGACCTGTTCAATCTCTCCTGATAGGCTGCCCACACTGGTCGCTATAGCTACAGACCTGTTCAATCTCTCCTGATAGGCTGCCAATACTAGTTGCTATAACTACAGACCTAGCTTCTACTGCAGCCTAATAAAAGCCAGTAAACGCACCTGAATTCAAAATGAAACCAAGAAAACAGGACGAATCAATGTAGTGAGACAACCCCTTTAAGTACATCATCTACAAGACTTTGCACACAATAATTGATTGGGCTGGGTTCACATCTGCATTGGAGGTTCCATTTGTTGAATTTCCCCCAAGGTGTTTGTCATTGAGACGGAAAAAATAGCGCCGGTTGCTGACCATGGTGGAAACCCAATGGACCCATTGTAATTAATAGGGTCAGTCAGGCGCCGTGGGTGTCCACTTTGAAACGGATCCTATGGTTTCTGTTTCTACCTCTGTGCTGGAGTTTCCGAACTGAGCCTCCGAACCAAGCCTCACTGACTTTCCAAACAGCGCGTACTCCCGAATCGCCGCGAATAATTGACATGTCACTTATCTCCCTGCACATACAATAGGATCGTAGTGTACGAGTGGGGAAAGGAGGCGTAATCCATAGTCCTCTATGAGAGCTATGGATTACTGTAAAAGCGGGGCACATTTCGCCGCATATTAAGTGCACCCGCAATTACGCAGTAAAATAAGCCGTGTGGACATAACCTTACAGGGGGAAAATAACGCTGCAGAGCTGATCTTGGTCTGTTAGACCCAGCAGATCCTGCACTTACTCAGCCCCAGCAATCACATGCTTGCCAGGGAGTTCTGGTTGAGTTGTATACACTTCACTTATTGCGAGCCATATATACAGCGATCAGGAACAGAGAATAAACACTCCTGCCTACTCCTATAGATGCACAATGTCCATGCAGCTGCAAACTCTATGATGATGTTCTGAAACCTCCTCGCAGAGTGATCTGCCAACCACCTGGTCCTTTATAGTCAGTGGGCGGCCGGTAAGTAGTTTAGCAGAGGCTAAAAATGCAGTGTGAACATAGAAAGCCATAGAAAGTTGCGGCTCAGAATGGAAATCCGGCCATGCCTAGAGACGACTCTCCATCAAGTTCTATGGGAGTTCTGAGTACAGGTGAGCAGTGTGTTCGGCCGTACTCGTAACTCTCAGAGGTGGAGAGTCATGCACATGCGTCACCAAGTCTCCATTCTGAGCTTTCGGGGGCCCGTTTCCAATGTAGGTGTGTTTCCCAGAGATAGGACTGCACCTATCAATATGCCATCAAAGTCTTTGGTGGGAACACCCCTTTAAGGTCGTCAGGATTGGGACAAGGTATTCTGGTGCCCAAGGCAAATAAGGCAGATAGCGCCCCCACCCAAGTGAAAATTCAGCCCCATCCATGCCTCCTTGCACCCTCTTCTTGCTTGGGATAAAGTGGCACCCTAAGCAGTTGCCTTCCTTCATATTCCCATCGCCCCAGTCCTTAGAGGTCATCAATGTTTAATCATTTGTGGTCTAACCGCTGGACCCCTACCGATTAACACAATGAAGTCACCTTCATTGTTTACCCAGATGCATGTAAGAAGGGCTGAATGGGATGTGATGGTAAAGCACTATGGGCTGAGGGTATATCTGCAGAGGCTTTTCACTTTTTACAGTAGAGTCCAGAAGCTTCTGGCCACTGGCTTGACTTCATTACTGAGAACAGGGATCCAAGATTCCCCAACACTGGCCCCCTTCTTGAGCAATGGGAAGAAGGTGGAAGCAGTCTGCACCCCTCAATCTGTGTTTGGATGTCTGCATGATGAGTTCAGAACCCACGGCTGAAGACCTAGGACTTCTTCTGCATTTCCTCTCCTGTGTCACATGTAGCCTTTTCATAGTTTCCCTCACATGATCTTAGCTCCTCTTTGTCATGGTTTTGCTTATTAACTTTTCTCCAGCTTGTTTTTTCCATTAGCCCCAGCGTTTCATCCATCATCCTGATGGACTTGCCTCCTTCCTAGTCACAGCTGTGCAGAAACAGTGAAATAATCCACTAGCACCCTGCTTTTTACGACTTCTGGTCTTTGGCTCTATCTCTTTCTGCGTTCTTAGGGGCACAGTGTCAGAGGGTTAGGGCGCGTTCCCACTGCCACAGGACAAATACCGGTCGGTTTGCGGCCGGATTGTGAATAGCCTTTCCCATATTTTTACTGCATTCCTACCCCAACACGGCCCGGGGGGGACGGATTTTACTCGGGCGATGTGAGCGGAAGAAAGAAGCCGTCCCCCCTCCATTGAGAAGCATCATTTTTCCGTCGAGGAACGAGACGGAAGATTGTGCTTCTACAATGTATTTGCATTGCCGCCGGACCGCAGTCGGGCAAAACCGTCCGCATGGCAAAACTGTGCAGTTGGGATTGCTGCACAGGTTTTGCATAGAGCACAATTGTGTCCATTCTCTCCGACCTTGTTTTTCAGGCGGTCGAAAACCGCTAAACCTCTGAAAACGGCCGAAAAACCGTGCTAGTGGGGACATGCCTTAGAGTATTGAACAAAATTGCTCGCCACCTCTCTGAATCCCAGTGCAGCTCAGCAGCCGAGGAAGTGTGAATAGAAAGGCCGTTCCCAATAAAATCAACTTTTTCCTCGCATCACAGCAGAAGTCCTAGCAGCAGGAGTCTTCGGATATTAACATTGGAGGGGGAGGGGCCTTGAAATGAGTTGAGGGGAATTTGAAATGAGATGTGACAAGTTACCTTGACTGTATAGAAATCATATTATTTCCTGGCGAGGATACAGACAGGACAGAAGGAGGGTTACGTCTGTGCACTGGGTACTGTATCTCTGTGGCAATTCCTCAGAGCTATTCAAATGGAGTCAAAGACCTCTCCGCATGATGTCTGTCTAATTGGATGCCTTAGGCTACATTGCCTGGAGTCCTATGCAAACAAGGGTCCATTCTCTCCACTAGACTCTCTCTATTTTGTAGTAGTTTTCTCATCATTGGCTTTATATGTGGTTGTGCGGAACAAATTTCCATTGCCAGCCCACTGCTGTAGGGCCTATGGCGATGATGCCCATAGCCCATGTCCCCTGTCTGTTTGGTGGCTCCATAGTGGTGGCTGTCACATAACGAGAAAGACCATGGGGCAGGGTTGCCAAATTGTTTGTGCCTGGACTTTTTGCTCTGAAGATGTCCTACTTTGCCAAATGCAAGGATATGAGATTCCTCTTCAGCTTCTGAAAGTCCAAAAGTCCAAATGGGAAGGTCTATAAGACTTTGATGATAGGAATGAAATTAATGAGATAGCGGAAGCTATGCAGAGTAGTGCAATCTATGGAAGATGCTCATAAATTGCAAGCAGACCTGGACACACTGAGTGCTTGGGCATCCACTTGGAAAATGGGGTTCAATGTGGATAAATGTAAGGTTCTGCATCTGGGTAGAAATAATCTGAAGCATCATATGTCCTAGGGGAAGAAAAACTTGGAGAATCGCTTGTTGAGAAAGATCTGGGTGTTCTTGTAGATCATAGACTACAGAGCAGCATGCAGTGTCAATCAGCTGCCTCTAAAGCAAGTAAGATATTGCCGTGTATTAAAAGAGGCCTGGACTCGCGGGACAAGGATGTAATTCTACCTCTGTATAAAGCATTGGTGCGACCTCACTTAGAATATGCTGTTCAGTTCTGGGCCCCAGTTTATAGAAGAGATGTAATGGAGCTAGAGTGAGTACAAAGACGAGCAACCAAACTTATAAGGGGAATGGAGCATCTTAGTTATGAGGAGAAAAGACGGCTCCGGGGGGACATAATTAATTTATATAAATATATAAAATGGTCCCTATGAAAAGTATGGGGGAAAAATTATTTCATGTAAAGCCCCCTCAAAAGACAAGGGGACATTCCCTTTGGCTGGAGAAAAAAAGGATTCAATCTCCAGAGGAGAAGAGTGTTCTTCACTGTAAGAACTGTAAATCTGTGGAATAGCCTCCTGAGGAGCTGGTCACAGCAGGAACTGTAGAGAATTTCAAGAAAGGCTTAGATACCTACCTGAAACTAAACAATATTAATGCGTACGTAGCTATGTAAAATTCTGGATCCTGGCTGGTGGAGGCTCTGGGGTCAGAGATGGGGTCTTCCCTGGAGCAGATTGGTTCTTGCCTTGTGGGTTTCAGGGCATTCACCAGTGGGGAGGCTGGACTTAAAATCCTTGTTTCCATCCCTTCACCCACATTTTATCACCCTTGGTTGAACTTGATGGACACGTGTCTTTTTTCAACCGTACTATGTAACTATGTAAGGAAGGAGAGATCTGTGTAACAATAGCGCAGTCAAAGGGGTGTTGCCACGAAGATAGTCCACTGTCCAGGTTGGCTCTCATCTAGCTGTGAGAAGACCATGCATGAGAATGAGGAGGGTGGTGTTTGTGGCCCCCATTCACCTCTATGGGCGCTCTCAAATATAGCTAAGCACACAAACTTGGCCATATCGGGAACTCCCACAGAAGTGAAAGGAGTGGACGTCCCCAAGAGCCACCCTCCTTATTCCCATGCACAGTCTGCTCAGAGCTAGCTAAGAGCTGAACTGTGCAGAACACATTGCTTCATGGGAACAGCCCTTTAACTTCTTCACAAACCCAAACTCTTGTGCTAGCCTTGGATCTCTAGAACAAGCAATTATCCATGCAAGAGGTTTGGGGGTGCTTTTCCGATCCATAGCATTCCCCAAAACTGGTTTATGTGAGTCCCTAGGAATCTCCTTGCATCAGCTTTCAAACAAACCCATAGACTCATGAAAGGAGGATTAAGCAGCCTGCTCTGGGACCTTGTAAAATGCTCCAATTTGGCGCGTTTCACATTTATTATGTGTTTTAAACACTTTTCCTGGCTCGTTAGACAAGGAGAGATGGCTCAGACAATAAGGGGTGTGGACTGACTGGAAAGGGTCATGGCTGAAAATGCTACAAAAGGCACGAAAACTGCACCAAACTGTCATCATGGAATATTAGTGCAATGCAAGCGAACTGATAATTGGAATAACAAGTTAGATAAGTCTAAAGATGTTCACCTGAAACCAGCTGAAACTGACATGAAATCAGAATAAACCTTCCCCGTTTTAGGTCAATTAGGAACCAAAATTATTTATATTTGCCAAATGCCAGAGAGAGAATTTTTGCCAAATGATAGAGAATTTTTAAGGCATTTTTATTACTTTCTGCAAAGTCAAAAGTTTACATACACTAGGAGTACTATGCCTGTAAAAATTTTTGGGACAGACCATAGGATGATGTCATGTTTTTGGAAGCTTCTGGTTTATTGGCAACATCTGAGACACACCTGTGGATGTATTTTTTTTTTGCACACCGGAAACACACTGCTTCTGTGTGTAACATCATGGGAAAGTCTAAAGAAATCAGCCAAGATATCAGGAAGAGAATTGTGGACTTGCACAAATCTGGATCATCCTTGGGTGCAATTTCCAGATACCTGAAGGTGCCTCGTTCATCTGTACTAACAATTATACGCAAGTACAAACAAGATGGGAAAGA
This sequence comes from Phyllomedusa bahiana, assembly GCA_025379985.1. Classification (NCBI taxonomy): domain Eukaryota; kingdom Metazoa; phylum Chordata; class Amphibia; order Anura; family Hylidae; genus Phyllomedusa; species Phyllomedusa bahiana. Next base: position 25,502 of record JAODAL010006598.1, on the reverse strand, counting down.
GACAGGTTCTGTGTCTCAGAGATGAACGTGCTTTGGTTCGACATGTGCATATCAACCCAAGAACAAAAGCAAAGACCTTGTGAAGATGCTGGCGGCAACTGGTAATATTGTGTCATTATACACAGTGAAACAAGTACTGTGTCAACATGGGCTGAAAGGCCACTCTGCCAGGAAGAAGCCATTACTCCAAAAGAAACATATAAAAGTCAGAATGTTTGCAAATGCACAGGAACAAAGACCTACATTTTTGGAGACATGTCCTGTGGTCTGACGAAATAAAAATTTAACTGTGGCCATAATGACCATTGTTACATTTGGAGGAAAAAGGGAGAAGCTTGGAAGCCTAAGAACACCATCCCAATTGTGAAACATGGGCATGGCAGCATCATGTTGTGGGGTTGTTTTGCTGCAGGAGGGATTGGTGCTCTTCACAAAATAGATGGCATCATGAGGAAAGAAGATTATGTGGAAATACTGAAGCAACATCTCAAGATATCAGCCAAGAAGTTAAAGCTTGGGCGGAAATGGGTCTTCCAAATGGACAATGACCCAAAGCTACTGACAAACTGGTTACAAAGTGGCTTAAGGAGAACCAAGTCAATGTTTTGGAGAGGCCATCACAAAGCCCTGATCTCAATCCTATAAAAAATTTAAGGGCAAAGCTGAAAAGGCAGGTGCTAGCAAGACGACCTCCAAACATGGCTCAGTTACACCAGTTCTGTCAGGAGGAATGGGCCAAAATTCCTACCAACTATTGTGAGAAGCTTGTGGAAGGATCCAAAACATTTGACCCGAGTCATACAGTTTAAGGACAAAGCAACGAAATACTAATGAAATGTATAGAAACTTCTGACTTTGCAGAAAGTAATAAAAATGTGTTATAGTAAAAATGTCCATTATAGAGTGGATCAGGCCCCTCCAGCAATTTCAGCTTTCTGTTTCTATAACAGTACAGAAAAATGGAAATAAATCTGGGTTCACACTACATTAGTGACTACGTTCCATTTCCCAGTGATATATGCTTTTCCTGTGAGACTCAAAAGTATACTATTGAGTTATAAAGGAAAAGTATATACCTGTAAGGGACTCCCTAGCTTACTCTGCCTAAGCAGGGCAACTGCCCCGAAAAGGGCGGCCCCGAACTCATAATCTCTTCATGTGCTTTAGCTAGTATAACGTGTGCCAAACAGAAGACAAAACATATGACAAGCAAGAAAAAGACACCACAGATAATAAATAAAGAATAGTTGTATGGGCCGAAGTCAAACCAGGATAAAGCAAGGTACCAAAGGACAGAGTGGGAGAGTAACCAGAAAGAATAGCCAAAATATGAGAACCAGCAAAACACAGCAGAGCAAACCAGACAGCTAGGACACAAAAGCAATCACCAACAGAGACTAGCAGACAGAAAACGGTTCAAAAACCCCGCCCCAACCAGGGATTGGCTCAAGTGCTTAACCCATTCAGCACCAATCCGCACCCTGAGTGAGGCTGCAACAAAATCCTTAAGGGGCCAGTAGTGCAGTCCTGACAATACCGCTGGGAAATATAGCAAACGTAGCCCACATAGGAATACATTTGCTCTATGAATCTCCATGGGGTCACCGAGGCTAAAATGAGGTATCAGCCCGGGTACATTTTTTAACAGTTCTCCAGCAGATACTTCAAACGTAGTCACTAATGTAGTGTGCACCAAGCCTAAGGCTTCATCTACACAGCAGAAGTAAAATACCATCAGAATCTATTATAAAATCCGGCCTCTATTTTACAATCAGTTTTTATTATTTTGTACAGATTTTGCAGTCAGTTTTTAGAACAGCACTATAATTTGCCATTATAGTTTTTTAGATCATTGAAGTGTTGCCATTTCAACACAGTATGTGCTCCTTCCATCTGTAATAAAGGTCCATTCGAAGGTTGGTTTGGGCCCTCATTGCCATTACTTCTTATCAACAATAACTCCACTAAGAACACAGCCTCCATCAATCAAAGGGCAAAGCAGGAACAATATTCACCAAATCTGTCAAAATTAAGCACAGATTCCCCCTGTAAATAAAAAATATTCTTTACATCGAAAGGCTGCAAACCAATACATATCTAGACCATTCAGAAATGGATACAATTGCAGCCAGTGTAGACAACGCTCTGTGAGCTAAATACTTCAGTAGCAGCTGCAAAAATCTGTCTGGAAGTTACAATGTATCAATGATTGCTAAATGTATCATTCTGAATTCAATCCATTCTTAAAAATGGTGAGATATTATAACAAAATATTTTAGAATATTTCAATTTATATAGTGATCAAATTTTATTTGAACTAGAAGTCCTGTTTTTAGGGTGTATCCCAAAAAATCTCTTCTACTTGTTTGGGTACAGATTGGCTCTGAGATATCTAAACAACCTGTAGTTCCCATAGGTTACGTCAACACAAGGAGATATAACCACTCGGATTCCGACTTGAAATACTCGTCTTAAAATTGAAAGTAAGTCACCCCCATTGACCTTAATAGACAATACGCATAGTAGTTCACACAGTGCATACTTTCGGTGGTCAGTTTTTTTGCCCTCCTAAAACTCAGAACCTGATCATTCTTTGTTGTGAAGCAGTTGATCATCTCCCTGCCCGGTGCAAGGCTATAGGCAGACCCTTTAATGCAACTGAAGAAAAAAGTCAGCACCTGCTATTGAAGAAAAAATTTATAAAACATGAGTTTTATTTGGATTTTTTTTTTTAAATCGTACAATTTGGCAAAGTTATACATACAGACCGACTACCAGCAAGCAAGGCATGTTAGGAGAAGGCAGCTCAGCCTACGCATTTCAAACAAAGTTCTTTACCCCTTAAGCTGAATGCCTGAAACGTAGTTAAAGGGGTTGTCTCGCTACAAAGATTAGCTTTTAAAATATAAGGAACAGTAAATGAAGACGTTTTCCAAATATATTGCACTGTCCATCTTTTTTTGTTAAGGATCTACAAGCGATTTTATCACCTTCTGAGCTCTCTCTGGTTCCCCTAGTGACCGACCTGTGTACACTTTTCCCCCCTGCTGTGTGTTCCATCTGATGCAGGTCTAGGCAGCACAGAGCTCTGGACAGTGACAGCTTGATTTTATCTGATCTTACAGACAAAAGACTAAGGGTGACATGTATGAATCTCGCCGGGTCAGAGCGCGCCGTTTCGTCCGATTTCGAGTGAAAGCTGCGCCTGATTTATGTCGGCACTGGGGCGCGCTCATACATAGCATATAAAATCCGCCGCGCCTTGCCAGTGTGTGGGGCGCAGTGCGGGGACTGAGGCGCATGGGGGACTGAGGGCAGTGGGGGACTGCCCTTAGTTTCGCCGTCTGAAAGGTGCCTTTAATGCGGGGAAAAGTTCCCTGCGCCTGGGCCAGTGTGGGGGGGCGCTGGGGGCGGGACTTGGGGCCAAAGGGACTGCGCTGAAGATGTTTCCGTTCGAACGGCTGGAAAACAGCGAAAATCATTAAGGATGTCCGGGGGAGTATAAATAAAAAAAATCCCTTTTAAAAAGGGGCGGAAAACATTCTCAAAAAAGAGCTCAAACCTCAAAAATAAAAAATACATTCAAAAAAATCATTTTCCAAAAAATCTAAACGGCGCAATATCAAGAATTAGGATATTGGAAATTGCCGGGAAAATACAGTAATTCAAATTCTGAAAGCTTTTTCTCTTTGGTCGGCAGAAACCGGCCTCAGAATAGGAGCGACAGTAAACCTTAAAACCTAGGGGGAAGGATTGACCAATCAGAATCAAAGGCGGAACGTTCAAAATACAGTAAAAAAGCAAAAAGAGCTTATTTTGAGGGGTACGGGTGCTTGGCTTTTCCCAGCCAATCAGAGTGCGGGCTACTTCTCCCATTGAGTCTATGAGAGATCGCGCAATGCAACTCGGCTCTCAGCGCCCTGCGGGTTGGGTATGAAAAAAAAAATCATTTTTTTTAGTTGTAAAATATTCTCTGAAAAAGAGCTCAAACCTTCTATAAAATAAATCAATTAAAACCCCAACAACGCTTTTTTTCGGAGGGGCCGGCGCTAATAGGAATTGCAAAAGAGAAACGCCGGAAATAAGTAATTAAATTCTGTAAGCGCTTTCATTGGTCGCAAAGCCAGCCAATCAGAATAGGGTCCAAAAACCCCCTTATATCCTATGAGAAGTTTTACCAATCAAAAAATCAAAAGGCGGGGGAGTTCAAAAGACATAAAAAAAGCAGAAAAGAGCTGATTGGTGACTAGCGGGGGCTTGGCTATCTCGGCCATTCAGAGCCACTACTTCTCCCCTTGTAGTCATGGGGATCGGCGCAATGCAGTTTGGCCTCAGCGCCGTGGGCAGGAATTTTAATAAAAAAATCATTTTTATTAAGTTAAAACATTATCAATAAAGAGGGTGAAACCGTCTCTAAAAAAAAATCAGTTTAAAACCCGAACAACCTTTTCGGGCCCAGACCGGCGGGTACATAGGGAAAATTTTAATATAGAGAAACGCCGGGAAATACAGTAATTCAAATTGTTTAAGCTCTTCGATTTGCGGGATAAAACCAGCCAATCAAATAAGCGACAATGTCCCATTATAACCTATTTAGGAGAATTGACCCTCAGAATAGGAGGGCAACAATGTCCCATTATATTATGGGGGGGAAAATAATTGACCAATCATATTCAAAGCGGAACAGTTCAAAAGACATAAAAAGGCAGAAACGAGCTGATTGGTTTAAGGGCGGGGGCTCGTCCAGCTTACCAATCATAGGCGAGCTACTTTCTCATAGAGTTTTTGGGGAAAAAAAAATGCAGAGCGAGCTCTGATTGGCTAATTTTTAAAAGGGGGCGCGGGTTTTTTGGGCCAATGGGAAGCGAGCAACGCTTTATGGGTTTCTAATGCAATCGGGAATACAACATACATGGCCGAAATCAAAAGATAATACTCCGAAGTTGTCCCTTTTTGTAAATAAAATGATCCATAATATTTGGGGGAATAAAAAAAATATTAATTCAATAAAACTTTTTTTCTTTATTTTGGGAGCCACGATCAATATAGGGTGGGGGAAGAAAATAAAGAAATAAACATATTTTTTGAATTAAATTTTTTTTTTTTTTTACCCCAATATTATGGATCATTTTATATACAATCAGACAACTTCGTATCTACATTTGATTTTTCTTTGGGGTGTACAGTTGTATTCCCGAGATTAGAAAACCCATAAGAGCGTCGCTCGCTCTCCCTTTGGTCCAAATAACCCGCCTCTTTTAAGTTAGCCATCACGGGGCCCCCTCAATTTCTTTTCCCCTAGAACTCTATGAAAAGTAGTCCGGCTCTGATTGGCTAAGCTGGACAGCCCCTGCTAGCTCAACCAATCAGCTCCTTTCTGCATTTTTACGTCTTTTGAACGTCCCACCTTTAATTGATTGGTCAATATTTCCCCAAAGGGTTAAAGGGGTTCCCTTCGCTCCTATTCTGTTTGGGTAAATACTCCTCCATAGGATATAATGGTTCCTGTGCTCCTGTTCTGATTGGCTGGTTTATGCCAAAAATAAAAAGAGCTTAAACAATTTGTTTTTCTGTATTTTCCGCCAATTCCTCTATTGGGCAATTCCTTGTAGGCCGATCTCGGCGACAAACCGTTTTTTGGGATTTAACATTTTTTTTTTTAAAAAGGGTTTCAGCTCTTTTTAGAAAATATTTTACAACAAATTAAAAATGATTTTTTTCATCATAACCCACCCACACGGCGCTGAGACCCGAGATTTCATTGCGCCATCTTTTTAACAAAATTGGGAGAAGAGCTCGGCCTCTGATTGGCGGGGTAGCCAAGCCCCCCTAGTCAACCAATCAGCTCTTTTCTGCATTTTTACTTTTTTTGAATTTTTCCCGCCTTTGATTCTGTTTGGGTCAATAGTTCCCATAGGTTTTAATTTTCCCCTTGGCTCCTATTCTGATTGGCCGGTTTTCCAAACCCATGAAATACTTTCAAATTTGAATTACTGTATTTCCCGGCAATTTCCAATTACCTAATTTTTTTTTTTTTTTGCGGGCCGTTCTAGTTTTTTGGAAAGTGATTTTTTTATGTATTTTTTATTTTTGAGTTTGGCTTTTTTTCTGGAATTTTTTTCCCGCCTTTATAAAGGCGATTTTTGGAATCATACTCCATGCCGCACCCCTGAGAGCCGAGTTTCTGATACGATCTTCGATCCGCTTTCCCCCATTTCCGTTCCGCTTCACTTCGCCTCCCCCCCGGCATTTTGCCAAAAAAAAATAGGGGTTGCCCGTCGGACTGCCCAGGCTGGGGATTCGCCACACTTTGCCGACCGCATCTTCATGCCTCGGGTTTTCGAGCGCGCCGCTCCCGCCCCGGAACACCACAGTGCGGGGCCACACCCCGCCCCCAAATTTCCCACCCCCCTTTAGCGGGGGGCAGCTGAAAGTGGGAATGCTGCGCCTAACACTGAATCCCCTCCGACAGCGGGGAAACGGGCCGGTGAGGCCAGAATACGCCGAAAACAGCGTAAACCCGATCATACATTCCCCTAATTACTCCCCTGTTTACTTTAGCTGAGAAGCTTTAAAAGGACCTTGGAGAAGGTAATTTAGCCCCCGATAAAATAATAAACAGTAAGGCTAAAAAGATGGAGGAATATCTAATTACATTCAGCTTAAAACCCGGAAATGGCAGAGAAAGCACTTTAGCATGCCTTGCTTGCTGGGAGTCTACCTGTTTGTATACCTTTGCCAAATTGTTTGGCTTTTTTTTTTTTTTTTTTTTAAGTCCAAATAAAACTCATATTTATACATTTTTTTCATCACAAGAAGGTGCTGCCTTTTTTCTTCAAGTGCTGTTCATTCTTTGGTTGTTTTCCGCATGAATATTGATGGGGATGGCTAAAAACCTCATGTAAAATGCGCCCCAAATACTTGTATGTGGTTTTTAACGCGGATCTGCATCCAAAACCCTATAGAGATGAATGGGATATGTTACTGACTGTGAACCACGAGTAAAGAAAATGACCCAAATCCATATGCAATTCCAGGTGAAATACTCAACGCGGTTTTCAATGGCTGAAGGCGACAAGTAAAATTGACTTATCATGTGGCTGTACCCACACTGTGCATTCTCCTATGTGGTAATGACTGGTACTTTACTGCCACTAGTTTACTTGGAGGATGTTGCAGAAAGAGGCGGCGCGCCCTGTTTGTGTAATTTTTTTCACACTTTGTAGACGCTTTTTTTTCTCATCCGGCCACAGGAGAATACAGTCCTTTGTCAGATTACTGAACATGGAGCAAAATGCAAGATCAGATCCCAGACAACTGCAGCATATGGAAATACCACTTAATATCTGCCAAGAGCCCGGGGGCTTGAGAGACTGATGTGACAGTGGGTGCAAACAACTCCAGTCCCCAAAAATGCAAGCACGGCAAAAATATCCAGAAATATGTGAATAAACTTTATTCTGGCTCACATATGTAGGACACTTGTGGTGACTTCATATCACGAGGTGTGGGACTATGATAAACATCAGGGGGTTGTGTATGAAAAATACTGGGCCTCATTTATCAAGACCGTCTAACACTTAGGGTAACATGCATGTATTTTGGCGCACAGGCGCCATTTTTTGCGCACGTTAGTAGCGTAGAATGTGCCTGAATCTATGAACCTGTTCTACTGCGGGTCATAGATTTAGTGCTTTCTAGCTACAAAACAACACTTCTGGCTCAGGTAAACCACTTTGAAAGTGCTGTACCTGCTCCAGCAGTAATGCGCCTGAATTTGCTGTACTGAAGCTATAAATGTGTAGAATCGTACGGTTGTAGTGCGACACGACTCCAGAACGCTCCCGCTTAGGCGCTGGCACTTTATAATGCGACTGAAGTGCGTTTGCTTATACAACGAGTGCACAGGGTTGTGTAAGTTTTTGGGCTGAAAAGACAACAGATAACTGGCGCAGCGCCATACATACATGTCGCCCTAAGACTGTCTTTGTTGCCCATAGCAACCGATCAGAGCCCATAGAAACCAATCAGAACCCATAGCAACCAATCAGAGCTCAGCTTTCATTTTTCCAGAGCAATTTAAATCATGAAAGCTGAGCTCTGATTGGTTGCTATGGGTTCTGATTGGTTTCTATGAGTTCTCATTGGTCAAGATGAGCTCTGATTGGTCGCTATGGGATCTGATTGGTTGCTATGGGCTTTGATTGGTCGCTTTGAGCTCTGAATGGTTGCTATGAGCTGTGATTGTTACTATGAGCTCTGATTGGTGGCTATGGGCTCTGATTGGTTGCTATGAGCTCTGATTGGTTGCTATTCGCTCTCAATGGTTGCTAGGAGCTGGGATTGTTACTATTAGCTCTGATTGGTGGCTATGGGCTCTGATTGGTTGCTATGAGCTCTGGTTGATTGCTATCGGCTCTGGTTGCTTGCTATGGTCTCTGATTGGTGGCTATGGGCTCTGATTGGACGCTATGAGCTCTGATTGGTGGCTATGGGCTCTGATTGGTTGCTATAGGCTCCCATTGGTTGCTATGGGCTCTAATTAGATGCTGTGAGCTGGGACTGGTTTCTACAAGCTCTGATTGGTTGCTATGGGCTCTGATTGGTTGCTATGAGCTCTGATTGGTCACTATGGGCAACAAAGAAAGTCTTAGACCAAGACAGTTTTCATACATGAGGCCCTTATAAGTTTTCAGCCTTGAATTTCTGCTGGAGATTTCTATAAGATTCAGATCTACTGTTTTACTGCAGCCTGTGCCATAGATAAAATGCCTGAACAGCCTGCCCCAGACGGCAACAAACAGTAGGTTGTGGAGAGTTAGATATCATACCAAGAGTCCATATAAAAGAACCTAAATCACCGTATAATGAAAAGTTCTGCAGCTTTCTAATACTCTTTGTATTTCAATTTCTCAGCATTGACACAGTCTGTTTGCTGTCAATAGATGAATACATTCTTGTTTACAGCCTGAAAACTTAAAGGGGGTTTTTAGCGGAGGAAAATTGATCTTAAAGGGGTTGTCTCACTACAAGGATTGCTGCTTTTTATGTTATAGATCTTGCAAAAACAAGTCACTTTGTAATATGTGTCCATTAACAGTGTCCTACCTATTCCTAGATCTCTCCTCTTGTATGGGCTGCATCAGCTCCTCAGGTCACTATAACTACAGACCTGTTCAATCTCTCCTGATAGGCTGCCAGCACTGGTTGCTATAGCTACAGACCTGGCTGCTACTGCAGCCTAGTAGAAGCCTGTAAACACGCCCCTGAATTCAAAATGAAACCAAGAAAACAGGACTAAGGTGAAATGAATCAATGTAGTGAGACAACCCCTTTAAATTGGACCAGAGTAAGGAAAAAAGGGGAAAAAAAGTTGTACTTACATCCCTGTTCTCTGCCGCTACTGCCCCGCAGCTCCCCTGGATCTGTTATTTTTCACTTCTGGGTTCTTTTCCCATCAAACAGGAGATGCTTATGGTCCATGAAGTGCGATCCTCTCCTGTGTGTCAGCAGAAAAACCCGGGAGTGAAGAGGGGTGGATCGTTGGGAGCTCCTGAGCGGCAGCGGCGGGGGACAGGTAGGTAAGTATCAATTTGTTTTTTAATTTCCTCTCTGTCACCATTATAAGATGAATTTTTCTCCGCTGGACAGCCACTTTGAAAACCCTGATCTTATCACAGCTGAGCGATAGATACAATTCTGTTTACTACAGGCAATCTGAACAAAGAAGCAATTTAAAGAGCTCTCTTCTGTTCTGATAGTTTGCTACAATGTATCAGCCTGGAGTACAAGCTGTGAAGGTCACAAAGGATTGTCTACATTGGATACAAGTGTAGTCAACTCTCACCTGTGGGGAGCCTTAAAGGGATTGTCTCAATATAAAGATCATAGTTTAAAATGAGGAGAGAGAGAGAGAGCAAGAGAGAGAACACAGCAGTCCCATGTAAGATGTGCAGTCATACATCGGCAGACCCAGGTAAATCTCATGTGCATTCCCATGTAAATTTAATGTGCAGTCCCACGTAAAACGGAAATAAAGAATACAGCATTCCCATGTAAGACGTGCAGTCCCATGCTAATTACATACAGAGAGCACAGCTGTACTGTACCCTGTTTAGGTCTCAAACTCACTCTTTTGCCCATAGGTTACTATGGGCAAAAAAGTGAGTTTTAGACCTAAACAGTTTCATACATGTGGCCCTAAGTGTAACTCGATTTCTTGATAAATTCTCGCTCTCTCTACATACTTTGTAACTAGAATGGGCATTTTACATTCAGGACTCTGGGAAAGATGGGTGATTTTTTTTATCTGTCTCTCTCTCACATAGTTATATATCCTGCACATCACTACACCTCTGGGGTTTTTCACTCCCAATGATTCCAATGACACCTGAGAACCTCTCCCTTCCCCCAGCTCACACAGAATGAATCCTCACATGCACAGTGTGGGACCGTGTCTGCAGAGAGTGAAGATTCACCCTGCAGGGAGGAGAAACACGTCCCTCCATTTCACAAGCTCTGCTTGGCAACCAGCAAAAAAGGCTGCCAAATGTTGGAACGAGACAACCCCTTTAAAGGGAACCTGTCACATTGAACACAGGCAGCATGTTATAAAGCAGGAAGAGCTGAGCAGATACATAGTTCTGCGAGAAGATTTTGTAGAGTTTGTATTTTATTCATTTAGATCCCTTCTTATTTGGGTTAAGGAGTCCAGTGGGCGGGGTTATCAGTGATTGACAGCTATCTCTATATGCATACTGAGACATGGAAGGCTGTCAATCACTGATAACCCCGCCCACTGGGCTACTTAAGCCAGAATAAGCAGGAATGTAAATTAATAAATCACAATTTCTACCACAGAACAATATATCAATCTTCTCAGTTCCTCCTGCTTTGTAACCTGCTACCAGCAGATCAGATAGTACGTTCAATGTGACAGGTTCTCTTTAAAGGGGTTGTCTCGCTTCATTGATTCAGCTTTCCTCAATCCTGCTTTCTTGGTTTCATTTGAATTCAGGGGCGTGTTTACTGGCTTCTACTGGTCTGCAGTGACGAGCTGCTGAGGACACCAGGTCTGTAGCTATAGTGACCAGCGTTGGAAGCCTATCAGGAGAGATCGAACAGGTCTGTAACTATAGCGACAAGTGCTGGTAGGCTATCAGGAGAGATTGGACAGATCTGTAGCTATAGTGACCAGTGTTGGAAGCCTTCGGGAAGTCAAACAGGTCGTAGCTAGACGACCACGTTTGGCACCCTATCGGGTGAATTGAACGGGTCTGTACATAGTGACCGACACGGGCAGCCTACAGGAAAACAAACAGGTCTGTAGCAAGCAACCAGTGGGGTTTTCATATCAAGAGACAAACAGGTCTGTAGCATAGCAACCAGCCTGGCAGCCTTAAAGGAGGAGATCGAACAATCTGTAGCTATAGTGACCGGCACTGGCGCCTACAGGAGAAACGAACAGGTCTTTAGCATAGCGACCTAGACTGATGCAGCCCAACAAGAGAGGATATCTAGGAAGAGGTAGGACACGGTTAATGGACACATATTGCAAAGTGACTTGTTTTTTAAAGATCTTTAACATCAAAAGCAGCAATCCTTGTAGTGAGACAACCTCTTTAAGTCTGTTTAAATTTTCAGCCCCTGGGTGTAAACAGGAATGTTTCTATTCACTGACAGCAGGCAAACATCTAGAGAATGATGATAAATTGAAACACAAAGCATTTTTTTCCTAATACAATCATAGAAAAATCCAAAAAGCTTTCGCCACCTATATTTTTAAAATGATAGGAACCCTTATATTTCTCCTTACTACTGGTCAAACATTCAAGCCATTCTACACTCACTGTCAGTAAATTTACTTGCCTAATATTATGAATGAATGTTGTAGCTATAAAATGACAACTTATATACAGCTCATGAGTAAAAGATGATTCAGCTGTAACTCTGCCTTCATGCATGGCTTTTGGTTGACAGCGTACTGGCTGATGTCAGGATTGTATATCTATACCCTGTTTCCCCGAAAATAAGACGTGTCTTATATAAATTTTTGCTCCTAAGGACGAGCTAAGACTTATTTTTAGGGGATGTCTTATTTTTCCATGAACAATAATTCCTATTTATTTTGAACAAAACATCAACCTGTATTATATACTGTAGTGATTTCATCACAAACACAGCAAAGCAGCCAAACTCTGGAATCGCAAAAAAACAAAATGCACTAGGTCTTATTTTCAGGGGATGTCTTATTTTCATTGAAACAAGGTAGTTAGTTACCCAAAATTGTCTGTAGCGTATACTAGTGCATCTCCAAAAATTACAATATCATTGAAAATTAAAGGGGTCACCAGGATCTTTGTACCCTGTTTCCCCAAAAATAAGACCTAGTGCATTTTTAGTTATGCAATTCAGAGTTTGGCTGCTTATGCTGATGTTTGTGATGAAATTACTGCAGTATATTAATACATATTGATGTTTTGTTCAACAATAAATGTGATTATTGTTCATGAAGAAAAAAAAAACATCCCCTAAAAATAAGTCTTCGCTCGCCCTTTAGGAGCAAAAATTAATATAAGACATTTGTCTTATTTCGGGGGAAACAGGGTTTTTTGTTATAGGGCTCCCACAAATGTTTTTAAAATTAACCCTTTTTGTCATTCACACTGTAAGGAGTCCATACAATAAATGGGTTTCTCTTTGTGGCTTAAATTATTGATATCAATGATCTTTTCAGTGATATTCCAATTTTTTGAGACGCACTAGTATGTATGTGTATCTGTGGTATGCCGGATTGGAAGCTCCACTGTACACAGTTACTGCATACAGCACATTAGCATATGTCAGCACTATAAATAAGCAAACTTTTAGAGCACAGCCCTATATGCTATTCCTGGGTGCAGAATGTGACCGTCCACTACCCCCCTACAGCTAGTCTTCTATAATTCTTCCCAGGCAGTTCTCCACTTCTGCCTTTGTCTTCTTTCCCGATGGTTTTCACATCTCAAAATTGACCTTCGGAGACTTTTCCAAGTACTCACCCTGATTGTCCCGGAAACTCCAACAAGCGGTCACATCCAAATAATGGAAGCCATAGAGTACAATGAGCGGACTTACCGGAGAGTGTCCGCCTGCAGTCCCTCTCCCTGACTTTGCCTTGCAGATGATGACTTTCCAGCTCCCTGCCAGCTCCCTGGGGCTAGAGATGGCCAGGAAAGGAGGAGGCTTGGATAGGAGTAGGAGGGGTAACTTTAGACGGTGTCAGATGGGGAGAAGAGAATTTCAGAAGACGCTGGAGCTGCTGGAAATCTGCAGTAAACCAGCACTTCTGAATCTTCTGGCTTACTGGGATAGATGGAGGAGCGGGTGCAAGGTTTAAAATGACACTGCTTTTGTTAATGAATAATGTTGTCTTAGACAACTTGTCTAGGAGGTAATGTAAGAATAGAAAGTGCAGTAAACACCCTATTCCTGAATTCTCAATTAAAGGGGGTTTCACACCACATTGATTAGCTTTAAACATGGAGGCAAAGGCAAATAAAGTCTATTACCAAATACATTGCTGTGTTGATTTTGCTTCCATCAATAGTTAGAGCGGTACTTCTCTCAAGCTTGTTTACAGAAGTTTCTCAAGGATGCTGACCACCTCTCTCAGTACTAGCAGTCCTGGTCAGGATGGTGATATCATTCCTGGCTGTGTCTTATCAGCAGCACAGGAGCCTGTTTTTCTTTATTACTGGCAAAATTTAACCCTTAAAGGGGTTTTGCCACGATGTAATGTTGACGTGGGATCCTCCAAAATGGGTATTTAATCACTTTTCTAAATATATGTGATTACAAAAAGTGAAGCCTCCGAGAGCTACAGCATTACTCAGTCCCCTTTAGTTTCCTGACAGTTTACATTAGACACGACCAGGACACTGACAGGAGCTGATCTGGCCGCGCTTGCGTGTTTGCACTTCTTATCTGATGACAGGGAACATGAAGGAGCTTGCAAGGGGCTGGGGAGAAATGTGCAGTGTATGAGTCTGTCTGCTGTATAGAGAATCCACTGGTTGTAATGTAATTATTTGAGTAAACTTTGCAGACGCTCCCTGCTTCCTCACTCTCTACTCACCACCCCTTCCTCTCCCCCATGACTCAGCATGCTTTGTTTATCTTCTCTCCTGAGCAGATAAGAGGTAAGGACTTCACTTCGTGGCAAAAGCCCTTTAAAGGGGTAGTCCCATTTCTGCAAATCCTCTTTGCCGGCCGCTCGTTTATAAGTGCGGTCTGGCACTGCATGTGAATGAGGAGGGCAGCACTAGCGCCGTCTTCCTCATTAATTTCTATAGAGGTTCAGAGTATAGCCGAGTGCACACACTTGGCTATGCTCAGAAATCCCATAGAAGTGGAAGAGGAGGATGGTGCTAGCGCCATCCTCCTCATTCATTTCTATGGAGGTTCCGAGTATGGCCAAGCGCACACATTCGGCTATATTCGGAAATCTCATAGAAGTGGACGGTGCTAAGCGCCGTCCTCCTCATTCACATGCAGGGCCGGACCACACTTAGCAATGAACAGCCGGCAAAGAGGATTTGCTGAAACAAGACTACGCCTTTAAGAGCTTTGTTGCCTTCTGCCCTGCTGTTAAAACCCTTCCACTACTAATGCCCCTCTAACAGACTCAGCTAGGAATAGCAGAGCTGAAATGTCAGTCACTGCTGTAGAACCCCCCACAAATCCCTCAAATGAGGACAATTGGCTTCTACCTTATGTGTTTCTTGCCTTCTTCTGGATCAACACTTTCCGATAATAGGCTGAACTGGGTGGAGATCTGTCTTTTTCAACCTTACAAAGTATGTAACAACTGCAGATCACTAAAGCCAGCTCTATTACAGAGGACCTGTCATCTCTATTACACAAACATGTTGATTTCAATTAGAACTGTAATGCTTCCTTCTCCCTGCGGGGGTGCTGTAGGAAACCTCTGAACCTTTACTGCAGAGATTCTTTATGGATTTCTAATGATCACTGGAGCTCCCAACAGGGGAACACTCTGTGATCAGCTTAGGGATGGGTACTCTTCTTTTTAGAAAAAGGAATTGTTCAAAACGGTCGCTGTATTTTCACAAATCAAAATATTAACATTAAATATAAGCAACTTAGTCAAAAGCCGGGTGACACCATTACAGTTCTTACAAAGTTTGTAATCCAGTTGGTATAGGAAAACTGCCAAATGCCCTGGGAACTATCCTCAAACCTTATATGTATTGGTACAGTGAGGTCAGGAGGTTCCCTCCTCTTCTAAAGCTCTAAGAGCAATTGTGTGTTATTTGTCTTTCGCAGGTCTCTAGCAATGTTAGGGAAGCAGTTGCTTTCAGAGTGTATAGCAGCTTGGTGCACTAGGTGAAATCAGAAGGATCATTATTTGGCAATACTTAAAGGGATTGTCACACCACGCTGTTTCAGAGCCACAAGCAGATTTACATTCATGCATCCTGTCTCTTCCTGATTAGGCTGTGGGTGGTTCTGTAGCAGTGATTAGCATATCAACTCCATATTCACAGCTCTTCTAATTGCTCTGACATGAGAGCAGGAGACATTATCTATAGAGCAGAGAGCTTAAGAACTCACAGTAAATGAATAATTAGAAATAATTAGTTGTCAGGGTAGATTCACACGATGTACTGCGGCGCGTACAGAATGGAAACTTCTGGTTTCAACTGTTAGTATTAAACAGTATTGACAAATTGGCCCCATTGTGCTATACTTCGCCCATGTTTTAATGTGACTATGCCATCAAGACATCGAGAAACTTGGATGGCGGTCACACTGATATTGTTTGCCTAAAATGGTGAGATTAAAGGGGTTGTCTCACTACACTGATTCATCTCACCTCAGTCCTGTTTTCTTGGTTTCACTTTGAATTCAGGGGCGTGTTTACTTGTTTACTGGCGTCCACTAGGCTGCAGTAGAAGCCAGGTCTGTAGCTATAGCAACCAGTGCTGGCAGCCTATCAGGAGAGACTGAACAGGTCTGTGGCTATAGCGACCAGTGCTGGCAGCCTATCAGGATAGATCAAACAGGTCTGTAGCTATAGTGACCTGAAGAGCTGATGCAGCCCATACAAGAGGGGATATCTCAGAATAGGTAGGACACTGTTAATGGACATATATTGTAAAGTGACTTGTTTCTGCAAGATCTTTAACATAGAAAGCAGCAATCCTTGTAGTGAGATGACCCCTTTAAGCTTTTTTTTAATGAGCAGACTGAGGACTTCTATCAAAGTCAATATGAGATACTGTACAACCCAGTGCTGCTGGGCCTGAAATACAGAGTAGCCAGTGAATGGGCACATACTGCACAAGAGCGGAAACTGGACCAACTGGAAATGTGGACACTATTTTCCAGTTGTCCTATCTTAGGATGAAAAAAGGAAAAGATTGATACATAAGGAAAGCATTAACATTGAAGGCAGAACAAAAGGATCAATGGAAATTTAGAGGATGCTGATTTCATTCTACTTACTAAAACACTGGGGCACATTTATCAAGGCAGTTGCGTCAGAATACCGGGCACAATTTGCGCCAAAGATAATGGTGTACCTGCTTTGCACCACATTTATGATGTGTTTTACACAGTTCCTAGACACTCGTGTGCCTCATCCAACAAAGGGACGTGGTCTCAAAAAAAGCGCTGTGGCTCTGTGCAACGGAAACGTGGCTTAGTGTGCGCCGTCATGCGCCAAAATTTTGATTCGGTCAGTGGCATAATGCAAGCCAACTGAAAAAATGGTAACGTTAGACAAAAAAACAGTTCTAATATGCGCCAGATTTATTAAGACTAATAAATGTGGCACCTTCTAAGACTGTCCAGTCTAACTTCACACTGTCTAAGGTCATGTCTTCAGTATTTAGAATCCACAAAAATCCGTCTGTAACCCAGTGCCCATAGCCCGCAATAGAAAATCCAAACTGTAATCTACACGGCACGGATTTTCTCCTGCAGGATCTCTAAACCACCGGAGTATAGGACATGTTCTATCTTCCGGCAGATTCCTGTACAGTCAATGTACTGGACTGTCTGGCAATCCAAAAACTATCGTAATTTTTTGCACAAACCTGCACCAAAAAAGAAACGCGGTCCGGCGATGTTAAAATGCGTCGGAGTTTGGACGGGATTTCGACATTGAGGCTGACATGTATGAGCTAGGCGCTAAGAGGCCTGTTCTAAATAGCTTTAAAGCAGTGTAGAATGCGGCAGAATGTATGGACCTGTTCTACTGCGGGTCAAGATTTGGGCCTTCTAGTTCCACTCCCAAAAATCAGGCTCAGGTAAACCCTTTGTGACTTGGTCTCCTTTTTTAGCGTAAGCGCCCAGTTTTTCCCGTCCCCATCATAAAGGGTGCAGAATTTTACGGTTGTGGTGCGACCCCCCAGAACCCCCCCCCTTTATGTTGGGCAATTACAAAGGGGCTGGGTGCCTATAAGCCCAAATTTTGGGTGCACCGCTCATCACTAGGAACAGGGGGGCAACTTTTTTTGGGTTTAAAAGGGACCCCAGAACACGGGCGCACCCCCCCCCCCCGGGGTCATATTTTCCCCCTTGCTGTGTAGACATATTAAGAGTTATGACAAATTAAAAATTTGCCCCAGTTTAAAAATAACAAGGTTGTAAAAAGGTATGTTTTTACCTAAACTTTATGGGAAATCCTCCCCTTTTGGGGTACGTCGACTTCCATCCCTAAGTAATTGCTCTAGTTTTCTATTGCGTCACTGGACTGGCAATAAAGAAGTCAAGCACAAGATGTAAAACTGAGCCAGTACTAAATCATTGGGAAATTCTGAAAACAAAGACTAAGAAATGGTGAGCAGCGCACGCAGCCTCTGCCTGTCTCCATCAGGGGGTCGCGCTGGCAGGCGCTCCCCTGGACGTGTACAGCTCACTCCGTGTGTGCAGTTGGCAGCTCTGGTTTTAGGTGTTACAGATTATGTATTGAAATAGAGAATTCTGGCCTAATTTATAAGAGAACCTTTTCCGTGCTATGTTTAGCATAGTCTGACCATATCCTGGAGCCGCGCATTTCTCCCTCCATGAATAGAGCTACAGAGACGTGACTGCCAGAAAACAATTATATTATACTGGTAGATGGCTCGTCCCAGGACGGCGGCTGTAATAGAAAATAAATCCATTTAAGGGCGGACTTCTTGTCCCCGAAACATTCAATTATTTTTTATTATTTCTTTTTTTAATTACTATTTTTTTTTCCTATGTCATCATTTTTTTTCTTTCCCTATTATCATCTAACCATATTTCTCAACATTCTTCTATCTATATCTATCAAAACTCATATTTCTATTTTCTATTTCCCCCTTTTTTATCTACATCTATTATCTACTCATATCCATCTATCTATCTAAAACTCATATCTATCTATTTTAAACTATTTTCTACTATCATCTCATATCCATTTATCTATCTATCTATCTATTTCCATATCTTCTATCTTATTATTATCCTTTCTATCTATCTAAACTATCTTCTATCTAAACTATCTATTTTTCCCCATATCTTTTATCACTTTTCTACTTTTTTTTATTTTATTATCTATTTTTTATCTATCTATCTATCATATCTATCTATCTATCTCATCATATTTATCTATCTCATATTATCTATCTATACATATCTATCTATTATCTATTATCATCTATTATCTATCCCATATCTATCTATCTACTCTATCTATCATATCTATCTATCTACATCATATCTATCTATCTACTCATTTATCTATCTATATCTTCTATTCTATCTATCTATCTATCCATCTAATCTTTCTTATCCTTATCTATCTATCTCTCTCTCTCTCATATCTATCTTCACATCTACTATCTATCTATCATCTCATCATATCTGTCTATCGATCCCATATCTATCTATCTATCCATATCATCTATCTATCTATCTTTTATCTATCTATCCATATTATCTCATATCTATTTTTTACCCCATATTATCTCTCAAATCTATCAAAATCTATCTTATCTATCTATCCATATCTATCTCTTATCTATCTTCCTTATCTATTTTATCTATCTCTATTTTCCCTATCTTTCATCATATCTATCTATCTCATATTATCGATCTATCGCCATATCTATCTTTGCATATCTATTATCTATCTATCTATCTATCACATATCTATCTATCTATTCATCTAATCTATTTTCCCTTATCTACATCATATCTATCTATCTCTCATATCTATCTCATATCTATCTATCTATCTCACCGAATGAACAGCTTGTAGAGTTTGTTTTGCCTTTTCGCCCTCTACTTAGCGGTTGGTGCTCTCCTTAAGGAGAGATCTTCCCTTCCTGAGCCACTCATGGCCTCCCACACAGCCAGCCAGTATCGCTCTGCTCTGTACTGAAGAGAGACAAAAATCCCGAAACAGCGTTGTCTGCAGATGAGAGATACTGGCTTGGCTAAAATCCTTTTTGCTTTCTCAAGACTCGGTGGGTCAAAAGCAAATTGAGGATTTGTTACATCCAACAGAGGGCGCCTGTGGGAGTCTCAGCCCCTTTCCCATAATGCCTTGTGATATGCAGATGCTAAGTAGAGGGAGAAAAGGCAAAACAAACTCTACAAGCCGTTCATTCGGTGCTCTCCTTAAGGAGAGATCTTCCCTTCCTAAAAAAAATACTGAAAGTGATCTGGAAAATTAAAAAAAATAACCAAGAATACCAAAAATGTGTTTAACATAAAAATGTGAGTTAAACAATAAGTCATTTTTTGATGACACATTCCCTTTAAGGTTTACAACAATTGTATCCTGTGTAGATAAGTCTCTGGGAGCCAAATACCCTGTACTCCAGGTTGATCCACTTTATCTGTACTGACACATTGCAGCAAATATTCCTGTTTGCATATTGAGGTTAAAAAATGATTCAACATAGCTGATGCCAACACAGGCGAACAGCTCATTGCAGGGTCTAGAACTTTATAGGAACATGTCCTGTTGCTATGTGAACAGGGTTAGGGTAATTTTAATTTTCTTGCCTCTGGATGTAATCCTGTTTTCATTCACTCCAAAACAATAGCATTAGAGCACAACAGTGTGCGCCGGTGTCTATGACAGTTGCAGTTTTTTTCTTATATCATCATTCACTGACAACAGGCAGACATAAGACTAGGAAATCCCTTTCAATGCACAACCGACTCCCGTTTTGCTTACCGCATCACCACAGGGGTCGGCCCCTTGACGAAGCAGTAAGTGAAACGTGTTGGTTGTCAGTGGGTGAGGAGGTGAACCTCTTTTTACATACTACTACTTTTTGCACTTTATATATTAAGTATGTATTTATTAATTATGGTATACTTGTGCTCGTGCTCCACTTTGGTGCATGGGTATGATCCATGCTGGACTTTTTTTGTGCAGCGTGCTTTGCGTCCATTCACTGGACTGGATCAGGGTCATGTAAAGGGAAACCTTTTGAACCCTTAAACACTTGTTTCAGAGCCAAAAGCAGATTCAGATTCATAAATGCTGTCTCTTCCTGCTCAGGCTGTGGGTGGTTCTATGGCAGTGTTTAGCATATAAACTTGGCATTCACAGCTCTTCTAAAAGCACTGACATGAGAGCAGGAGATGTTATCTATAGTGCTGAGAGCTTCAGAGTTCAAAGTAAACAAACAAAGGAGACCAATTACTTGTTTGAGATAACACAGTCTTCTCTCAAGCTGCAGCCCGCCCAACCTGTCCTCACCCATGCTATTAGCTATGACAGCGAGAAGGGGAGAGCAGGACGGCAACCAGAGAAACCCGTGTGCACTCAGAGCTGATAGCATCTATACAATCTCCTCAACAAAGCCAAAAAAAATAAAGCAATATATTTGGAAATTCTCTTCAATTGCCGATCCCTACATATTTAAAGCTAATCTTTGTAGTTAGACAACCCCTATATTTAGTCTATATTGCGTCCATTCACTGGACTGGATCAGGGTCATGTAAAGGGGAACTTTTTGTACACTTAAAGGGATTGTCTTACCACGCTTATTTCAGAGCCTGAAGCAGATTCAGATGCATGCCTGCTGTCTCTTCCTAGTCAGACAATGTGTGGTTCTATGGCATTGTTTAGCATATAAATTGGGCATTCACAGCTCTTCTAATAGAAATGACATGAGAGCAGGGATGTTATCTGTAAGTGCGAGAGCTACGAGCTAAGGTTAACAAACAAAAGGGTTTAAATTTTTGTTTGATAAACACACTCTGCTCTCAAGCTGCAGCTGCCCAACCTGTCCTCACCCCTGCTATTAGTTAAGACATCTGGCATCCTCTCTAATGCTCATATATTCATATGTTGTTTATTTACTTTGGGGCTCTGTCCATCTTTGTACAAATAAATCCGGTTTTTTGCTTGAAAAAAATTTTTGGGGGGTTTTCTGTATATCCTTGGAGAAGTGCTATTAGGTAAGACAGAGCAGAGAGAAGGGGAGAGCAGGATGGTAACTAGAGAAACCTGTGTGCACTCAGAGCTGATACATTCTAAATTATCTCCTCAACAAAGCAAAAAAAAATAAAGCAATATATTTGGAAAATCTCTTCAAATTACCGCTCCCTACATGTTTAAAGCTAATCTTTGTAGTGAGACAACCCCTATATTTAGTCTTGCAGGTGCCTGTTCTTTTAATATATGTTTTTTGATGTTGCTTCAAGAAATGTTACACATTTTATATATTGTCCTCATGCAGCTGTATAAATGGAGAAATAGAAACACTAAGGGTTTTGGAAGACGGGGAGGAAAAAACTAATGTTATGTAAGCATAAAAATCTGCAGTGGGTAGGGGTTAAAATATATGAAATATAGGTATCGCTTAGACTGGAAAAAGATACATCAGATGAGTTAGTGGCGATTACATAGCTCTCTACTCGTAAGTGCTTATGTCAAGAAGCCATTATTACCCATCATCTATGGTGCTCGTGATATAGGGGCGGCCATGATGGAAATTATTAACAGACATTATACCTGAATGCTCGGCGCTGCCGCTAGGATATCTTGTACATCATCCGTTCTGCTCTAGAAATCAATGGGCCACCACTTAGCTACACACACCAGCAGCCGGGCTGCTTATGTAATGTCTGGCCAGCAATTCTCAGAGGTCTAAGTATTAGCTGCATTCTGCTTCTATGCAATTTCTTCAAAGTTATTTTCCTATTGTATAAAGTCCCAGCGCAGGGTTAGAAATGTAGCACTAGATGGAAGCAAGAAAATGTCCAGTGCACACAATCCAATGCATATAAAAATATCATAAATGTATTGGGAATTAAGAAAAACAGCCACCCATAAAGTGAGCAGACGAAAGGTGCAAAAACATGAGACATACAGAACAAATTCCCCACGCACGCTTTTCGGGCAAAAAAACAAAACGCGTTAGCAGGAATTTTTTTTCTGTATGTCTCACATTTTTCCACCTTTCGTCTGCTCACTTTATGAGTGTCTGTTTCTTATTAATTTCCAAGAAATTTTTGATATTTTTATATGCGCGGGATTGTGCATGCTGGACATTTTCTTGCTTACATCGACTGCTACACAGTTGCTTGGTACAGAGTTCCGTGCGTGCCTGCACTATGGAAGGAGCTGGCGATAACATCTATCTGTTAGAAATGTAGCACTGCCTGTGTCTCTTCCTAGTCAGACCATGTGTGGCTCTATGGCAGTGTTTAGCATATAAATTGGTCATTCACAACTCTTCTAATAGCACTGACAGGAGAGCAGGAGATGTTATCTGTAAGTGCAGAGAGCTACAGAGCTACAGGTGCTTGAATAGGTCGCTATTCGGTTCCACACAAGTTCAACCAAATTTGTGAAAAAAATTGGGTTCAGGACATCTTGAACTTTAATTTTTTTCTCTAACCCTATCCCTAAACAGGACCATACTTCCAGCCCATGCTGCCATAGGCACTGACTAAACTCAGTAGCCATGCTGCCCTAGTAACCGAAACACAGACACATGCAGCAGCCGGGGGAGCGCACAGTTTTTAGGTAATACTGCACTTTCACATTGGCCATCATATATCTATCTAAAGGGGTGTTCCAAGGCTACAAAATGCTTGTAAGTCCATCAGGGCATAGTGGACTTACAAATAGAAGAAAAAAAGAATACTCACCACCTAGAGGTTCTCATTCGGTCGCCGCAGTCGTCCTGGTGATCCTGGCAGTAGACTTGCCCGTTCATCCTTCACGTGACAGGAGCAGCCGATCACAGGTTGCAATGTTCATGTGACCACTGTGTCCTGTGATCGGTTGCACAGGAAGGCTGTCATGTGAAGGATAAATGGACAAGTCTACCGCCGGGATCACCGGGGTGGCTGCAGAATAGAATGAGAGCGTGCAAGAAGTGAGTATTCTTCTTTTTTTCTATTTTTTATCATTATCATGCCCTGCTGGACTAACGAGCATTTTGTAGCATCGGAAGAACCCTTTAATTTCCAGATACCTGAAGGTGCCTCGTTCATCTGTACAAACAATTATACACAAGTACAAACAAGATGGGAATGTCCAGCCATCATACCACTCAGGAAGGAGACAGGCTCTGTGTCTCAGAGATGAACGTGCTTTGGTTCGACATGTGCATATCAACCCAAGAACAAAAGCAAAAGACCTTGTGAAGATGTTGGCGGAAGCTGGTAAGATTGTGTCATTATCCACAGTGAAACAAGTATTGTATCAACATGGGCTGAAAGGCCGCTCTGCCAGGAAGAAGCCATTACTCCAAAAGAAACATATAAAAGCCAGATTAATGTCTACAAATTCACACAGGAACACAGACCTAAATTTTTGAAGACATGTCCTGTGGTCTGACGAAACTAAAATTGAACTGTTTGGCCATAATGACCATTGCTATATTTGGAGGAAAAAGGGAGAAGCTTAGAAGCCTAAGAACACCATCCAAACTGTGAAACATGGGCATGGCAGCATCATGTTGTGGGGTTGTTTTGCTGCAGGATGGACTGTTGCACTTCACAAAATAGATAGCATCATGAGGAACGAAGATTATGTGACAATACTGAAGCAACATTCCAAAGACATCAGCAGGAAGTTAAAGTTTGGGCGGAAATGGGTCTTCCATATGGACAATGACCCGAAGCTACTGCCAAACTGGTTACAAAGTGGCTTATGGATAACCAAGTCAATCTTTTGGAGCGGCCATCACAAAGCCCTGATCTCAATCCTATTGGAAATTTGTGGGCAAAGCTGAAAGGGCAGGTGCGAGCAAGGCAACCTCCAAACATGGCTCAGTTACACCAGTTCTGTCAGGAGGAAGGGGCCAAAATTCCTACCAACTATTGTGAGAAATTCGAGGAATTATCCAAAACATTCATACAGTTTAAGGGCAATGCCACTAAATACTAATGGAATGTATGGAAACTTCTGACTTTGCAGAATGTAATAAAAATTCCTTAAAAATTTTCTCTCTTATTCTGACATTTGGCAAATATAAATAATTTTGGTTCCTAATTGACCTAAAACGGGGAAGGTTTATTCTGATTTCGTGTAAGATAGTGAGAAAAACCTGCAGATGGGGCTTTTTATACAGTGGATGGAAACTTCTGGTTTCAGCTGTACATCTTTAGACTTATCTAACTTGCTACTCCAATTATCAGTTCGCTTGCATTGCACTAATATTCCATGATGACAGTTTGGTGCAGTTTTCGTGCCTTTTGTAGCATTTTCAGCCATGACCCTTTCCAGTCATGTCACATAGTGAGAAAAACCTGCAGATGGGTCTTTTTATATAGTGGATTGAAACTTCTGGTTTCAACTGTAACTCTAAGACAGTGTAAAGTTAGGCTAGACAGTCTTACAATGCAGCACATGTGTCATGGTGTTGATAAATCTGGCGCAGGTTAGATTTATCTAGTTCTCTATGAGAACTGTGGATTACCGTAATGACTGGGACGGATTCCAGCCGTAATTTGCGCAGTACGACGCGAATTACGGACTGAAATACGTCCCATTTTAAGCCGTGTGAACATAGCCTAACACGCAGTTTTTAATGTCTTACATATTTCCAGGAGGAACAGCAAAGGGACAGCGTGACTCAAAGTTCTGAGAAACAATATTCCAGGATTATTTCACGGAATAAATCATCTACAATAGAAGGTCCCTGAGGAAGGGCTATTACGGCCGAAACGTCAGATTGGATTGTGGGAATATCTACACCGCATTTCTGCATATAAATGGAGAGCCGACAATATCTTGTACTATGTGACCTAATAAATTGAATTTGCTTCTATTTGCTACTATTACTAAAGGAGTGCTGTGGAATTTCTATTTATAGGGTTATTTCATGGGGAATGCAAGTATTTTCTTAAACAGACACATCAGGAGGTCCAGGACTGGGACAAGGTATTCTGGTGCCCTAGGCAAATAAGGCATATAGCGCCCCCCAATGGAAAGTTCAGCCCACTCCATACCCCACTTCCCCCTTTTCTCCCCCGGGATGAAATGGCGC
>JAODAL010006597.1:0-131939 GCA_025379985.1 Phyllomedusa bahiana | reverse complement strand
GGCGGGGTTTCTCTAAATGAGTTGGGCCCAATTCCCGGGGAGGTCCCCAAATAGTTTCCGGCTCCCTTCACTTTCCCTTTTCAAACAAAAATGGCCCTTTTAAAAATTTTTTTTTAAAAAGGATCTTTTTTTTTCTTACTGAAATTTTTTAATTCCTTTTCCAACAGTTATTTTGGGGTTTTTGCTTTTGAGAGCTTTTAAAAACAGCAAGGTTTCAGGGGACAAACCGTTTTTTCCATTTACCCCAATTTTTATCTTTAATTTTTCGCTTGTCATGGTTTTGGGGTTTTCATTTTGCTGGGGGAATACGGGCTTTTAATTTAAGGTCCTTTGGAACAAAAAAAGGGGTTTTTCTAAGTGGCTTTTCTCCATCACAATTTTTAATATGGCTGAAAAGGGCCCTATTTAAAATTTTTTTTGGGGTCATGTTGCTGTGAGATACGCTGTAATCATGGCCCTTTTGGGAAACCCGAAAATGTGGCTTTTAAGTGGCATTTCTCCATCACAAATTTTTTAATAGGGGCTGAAAAATTTCATATTTTAATTTTTTGGGGTTTAAAGCTTTCCCTGTGTAGATACAGTTTATAATCATGGTCCTTGTTTGGGCCCAGAAATTTTCCTTCAACCCGGAAATTTTCTCCATCACAATTTTAATAGTGGCGGGAGAATTCATTTTTTTTTTTTTTTTTGGGTCATTTTTGTTTTTATAAATGCGAAAATACAAAGGGTTTAAAAATTCAAAAAAAAGTTTATCTAACAGACATTTTTTCTTCAAAATTTGCCCAAAAGGGGGCCCCGGGTTCAGGCTTTTGAATTGTTGGGGGGCCATTTTGCTGTGACAGAAGTATATACAGTCCTTTTAAAAAAAAAAAAGTTGTTTTTTAAAGACTTTTTGTTCTTCCAATTGTCAAGAGGGGCTAAAGGGTGAGGGTTTGTTTGTCAAAAAACGGGAAATAGGGGGAAAATGTTAATGACACATATTGCAAAATGACTTGTTTTTGCAAGATTTTTTAACATAGCTATCAATCCCTTATTGAGACAACCCATTTAATTAATTAAAAAAAGAGGGAAAAAAAAGGGCATGGTGGGGTTCCATCCCATTTTAAAAAAATTTTTTTTTCTAGAAATGTATAAATAAAAAATTGCATGTAAAAAATAGCTGGTAAAAAATTCCTCTGAATTGTACAAAAGGGGGGTAAAGGAAAAAATTGACCAAATGTAGGTTATTCGAGGGCATGGAGTTTTGGAGCAAGGGCAGAGAAACAAAAACAGAGACAATTTCCTCCAACCTTTCCCTAAAATGAGAAAAAGAATGCCAAGAAAAAAGGGCCCCAGGGGGGAAAAAGGGGCGTTAACCAAACCCGTATTGCCAAGTGGGAAAACTCAATTGGGGCGCCCTTCCCTAAAGGAGGGGGAACACTACCCAAGGGCTGACTGTGTTTTTGAGGAAGGCTGGAGGCTTTTACCTCACCCTTTTGCTTCCCCACGACTGTTTTTTTGTTTTCTGCGTTTTAAGGGCTTTTTTTACCCCTTTTAAAAGATGACGGGAACCCAGCCTGGGTTTTTCACCGCCCCACGGGAACTTTTTTGGGGCCCTGGCTGCGGAACCTGCTGTTTAAAAGATGACCCGACCTAGCCGGGTCTCTCACCGCACCCACGTAAGTCTGGCAGTGGACCCCCCGTGTTTTAAAGGGGTGAAGGCGGGGACCCGGCTTTTCCCCCGTTAGGGGGAATCAGGAGAGCTTTAAATTTCTCTAAAAAATCTGAAATTTTTGGGGGATTTTCTTTTGAGGTTTTAAATATGTCAAAAAAGGGGGCCAGGGTGGACCAAATTGGGACAATTTAGGCTTAAAAATTTTCTTGGGGGTGGGGTCACTTTTGGGTTTTGGGGCGCATCATTTTTATCTCCAGGGGGGTCCCGTCCCCCAATCAATGAAGGGAAGGTTTGGAAAAAATAAACCATTAATTGATTGGATGAATCAGTTCAGAAGCCAGGGGGGCCCAAATGTCTTCTCCAAAAAAAAAAAATGTTTTGGGGAAGATTAGGACATATGTAAATTTAATTTTGGGGGTGCGGACCCCAATTTAACCCCAAAACAACACTGTAAAAAAAAACCCTTTTTAAAAAACGCCCGGGAGGGGTTTTAAAGTTGTAAAGTTAAACACACTTTAAAAAAAAGAAAAAAGGGAAAATGTAAAACTATAAATTAACAAAATTCCCAAATAAATTCTGTAAAAAATGTCAGTTACCAAAAAATAATAAATTAAATGAAAAGTCACTGTACAAAATAGCATTTGGGGGCCCCTTTTTGCTCTGGGGGTCAAAAGGGTTTTTTGGGTTCATGCTGTGGCCCAGGACAGGGATTAAATTCCCATGTCCATTTAAACTAGAAATGGGTTGAAAAACTCCCCTTTTTTTCCCGGGACTTTTTAAATGTGGAGCTCATGAGGTTTGGGGCACATGCTGTGGCCCAAGAAAAGGGATAGGGCTATGTCCATTTCAACTAAAATGGTGGTTGAAAGACTCCTATTTCCGGCACCCTTTTTTTTCTGTGGGGTCAACAGTTTAAAGTGCAATTTTGCGGTACAGGGGCAAAATATATTTTAAAGTCCCGTTCAACTAAAAAAAGGTTGGGGTTTAAAGACTCCTTTTTCCCGGGACTTTTTAATTTGGGGGGCCAGACAGATTTTTAAAGGCAACTTCGGGCCCCGGAAGGTATTTCCCAAAGTCCCCGTTTTAAACAAAAATGGGCTTGAAAGCCCCCTTTTTTCCCAAACTTTTTTAAACTGTGGGCCAGACAGGTTTAAAAGGTCATACTTTCGGGAAAGGACAAATATTTGTTAATGGGCCAGTTCAACTAAAAAAAGAAGGTTTAAAGACTCTTTTTCCCCCGGGACTTTTTAAATTTGGGGGGGCAAAAAAGGTTTTGGGGGTTTCTGTGGCCCCCGGAAAAGGTATAGTCAATGTCCGTTGGGGAAAATAAAAAAGGTTGGTTGAAAGGGCTCCTTTTTTTTCCCGGGACTTTTTAAAAATTTGGGGGGGCCCCCTGAAAGGGTTTTGGGGGGTCATTCGTTGGCCCCGGGCAGGGATAGTCAATTCCAGTTCAACAAAAAGGTGGGTTTAAAATCCCCTTTTTCCCCGCACTTTTTAATCTGTTGGGGCCCGAAAGGTTAAAGGTCATACTCGGTTACAGGACCCGTTAGTTTAATGTCCCCGTTAAACTTTAAAAAAGGTGGTTTAAAGACTCCTTTTCCCACACTTTTTTAAACCCGTGACAGGGCGTTTTAAAGGGTTTTTACGCCCGGGAAAGGACGGGTATTGTTAATTCCCAGTTCCCCAAAATTAAAAAAAATGGTGGTTCAAAGACTCCTTTTCCGGCACTTTTTAATTGGGGTTCAAACAGGTTTAGGGGTCATGCTGTGGCCCAGACAGGTATAGTCTATGTCCAGTGAAACTAAAATGTGGTTGAAAGACTCCTTTTTCCGGAACTTTTTAAATGTGGGGTCATCAGGTTTGGGCTCATGCTGTGCCCAGGACAGGTATAGTCAATGTCCAGTTCAACTGAAATGGTGGTTCAAAGACTCCTTTTCTCGGCACTTTTTAATTTGGGGGTCAAACAGGTTTAATGGTCATACTGCGGTCCAGGACAGGTATAGTCAATGTCCAGTTCAACTTAAATGGTGGTTGAAAGACTCCTTTTCCCAGCACTTTTTAATCTGTGGGTCAGACAGGTTTAATGGTCATACTGCGGTACAGGACAGATATAGTTAATATCCAGTTCAACTAAAATGGTGGTTGAAAGACTTCTTTTTCCGGCACTTTTTAATCTGGGGTCATGCAGGTTTGGGGCTCATGCTGTGTTCCAGACAGGGATATTCAATGTCCAGTTCAAGTAAAATGATGGTTCAAATCATACTGCCTTCTGGAACTTTTTAATTTGTGGGTCATGCAGATTTAAGGGTCATGCTGTGGTGCAAGACAGGGATAATGAATGGTCTGTGAGTTTTTTTCTGTGGCTTTTATAACCTAAGTGTGTTGCCCAGGGGCGTCGCTAGGCAGATTCATTCGGGGCACGAGCCCCGAATGAATCCGCCTGTGCCCCGAGTCTCGGCGTCTCCAGGCCGCTGCCTTGGGCCTGGAGCGCTCCTGTGTGCGGGCGGCACCCGCCGATGTCTCTGACTGCGCGGCCGTTTCACCGCGGCCGCGCAGTCAGAGTCGGGGAGGAGGCAGGACGGATCGTTCCCGTCCTGTCTCCTCCCCTGTATGTACGGTGCTCACCGCGCGCCATACAAACATCTGAGCGTCGCAAGGGCGTGACGCGCCGCTTTCATCACCACCCTCCGACGCTGGGATCCTCGAAGCCGGCCGCGGAGATCCCGGGCCCCGCGAGACGGCGTAAGCAGCGTGATGATATCACGCTGCTTATACCGCTCTCAAGCTGCAGGACCAGGACGCGCGAACCGGGCCTCATTAGGTAAGTAGGTTTTTTTTTTTTTTTTTTATTAGGTAAGGGGGCAAGACACTGGCTACAAGGGGGCAGGGCAAGACACTGGCTACAAGGGGGGCAAGACACTGGCTACAAGGGGGGCAGGGCAAGACACTGGCTACAAGGGGGCAAGACACTGGCTACATGGGGGGCAAGACACTGGCTACAAGGGGGGGCAGGGCAAGACACTGGCTACAAGGGGGCAAGACACTGGCTACAAGGGGGCAGGGCAAGACACTGGCTACAAGGGGGGCAGGGCAAGACACTGGCTACAAGGGGGCAGGGCAAGACACTGGCTACAAGGGGGGCAGGGCAAGACACTGGCTACAAGTGGGGCAGGGCAAGACACTGGCTACAAGGGGGAAAGACACTGGCTACAAGGGGGGCAAGACACTGGCTACAAGGGGGGGAAGGCAAGACACTGGCTACAAGGGGGGCAGGGCAAGACACTGGCTACAAGGGGGCAAATGGCTACAGGGACAAGACACTGGCTACAAGGGGGCATAATGGCTACAGGGACAAGACACTAGCTACAGGGGCATAATGGCTACAGGGGCAAGACACTGGCTACAGGGGGCATAATGGCTACAGCGACAAGACACTGGCTACAAGTGGGCATAATGGCTACAGGAGGCAAGACACTGGCTACAGGAGGCAAGACACTGGCTACAGGGGGCATATATGGCTAAGAGGGCATGTCACTGGCTACAGGGGGCATATATGGCTAAGAGGGCATGTCACTGGCTACAGGGGGCATATATGGATAAGCGGGCATGTCACTGGCTACAGGGGGCATGTCACTGGCTACAGGGGGCATGTCACTGGCTACAGGGGGGCATGTCACTGGCTACAGGGGGCATGTGTGGCTAATGGGCATATCACTGGCTACAGGGGGCATATCACTGGCACAGGGGGCATATTATGTGGCTATGGGGGCAGTAACCTGTGTTACAGGGGGCTAATAACTGACTACAAGGAGCATGTTACTGGCTACAGGGGCATATTACTGCCTAAAGGGGGCAGTAACCTAGCTACAGAGGGCATGTAACCTGGATAGAGGGGCTAAAAAACCTGGCTAGTAGGGGGCTACAACCTGGCTACAGTGGGCTACTACCAGGCTATAGGGGCCAAATGTTTACCTACAAGGGGGTAATTATTACCATTTGGGGCACTATAGATGGGGATTTTGTATAGAGATAGGAAATTGTAGAGAAATGCTGATAAAATGAGGAGTCTAAGATGTTTTTTTGATACATTTTTCAGTGAAGAGTTGTGGACGGTAGAAGTCATCATGGCGTCTGGGACAGATGGAGAAGAAGAAGAGAAAGAAACAACTCTTCAGAGGCGTCTCCTGTAAGTTCACTAATTTAACTGCAGTGAAATCACTTATATTTCCCTGAGCCTACATACAAAGGCTTTTCTCTGTAAATATACATCCGCAGTTCACAATGAGACGCAAAAAATCCGTGTGCACCCAGCCCTACTCAGAAAAACTTAAGGGCCCGAGCCCCGGATGTTTTGGGACCCTAGCAACACCCCTGGTGTTGCCTAAGATGTAGCACATATCCATTTGACTGTTGTGGATGTTAATTCCAGCTTCTCCAGCCCTGTTTGGGTGTAAGAATGAAGGTGTTGTTGCTCTCCCATAGACTTTAATGGTCATCGGCGATAATCTATTATCGACTATCAGATATCTTATTGATAATTGACGATATCGACTATCGACCCGATGACAATAATCAACGTAATCGCTCATCACTAATCACCGCGAGTTATACCTTCTATGCTCACGGTGGCCCAGAAGATTCACAATACTCTGCGTTTTTAACTTCTGCGTAAGAAAACGTGACTCAATGTTTGGAACTTTTGAGTTTCAGGCTCCATTTTTTACCACCCACTTCAGCTTTGAACGTGAGACTACCATCACTTTATAGACAATCATCTTGGCTTTTGCATATATAAATTTGACTTGAAACTATTTAGCATATGCTAAGTTATGCAGTTTCTTTTCATGTAACTGTCTTGTTACTGTTTTGCTCCTGGTGGTGGGACAATCTTTTTCTTTTTGTACATTACAAATTGCAACCTTTTCTCACATTCCCTAATATCTCAGTGTGTGATTAGATTGATTCCCAAGTGGAAGGTCACAAGTTTGAATCAAAGAGCAACCATGAGGAAGATTTCCCAAAAAATGAGAAACAGAATCATCCAGCTCATCGATAGCAATCTCTCGGCCAAAATTGCTGAACTGCATCATGTGAGCACCATGATAGTTGAAAGAAAATGAAATGAAGTCCGTCCATTAATTCCAAAGACGTCCAGGCAAAATATCGAAGTAAAAAAGTCGGGTCATCTCAAGGTCTATCAGTTCTGGCGCAACAACCATGTCAATGGAGGTGGCTCATATGCTTCGTAATAATGAGATCACAATCGTCCATGCAAGCGCCATGCAACACAAGTTACACAAGTCAGAAATGATGGCCCGAAAAGAGGGGGTTAATGGATAGAGAAATTGAAGGAATTGCCAAGTTCGGTGAAGGAAGCCTGAGGATATGGGGATGTTTCAAAGTCAAAGGCTTTGGATACTTGACTAGGATCAATGGCGACCTCAATGACAAGAATTACTATGTATACGAGTACTATGGGTATGAAAAGAATGACAGTGTTCAAGCAGGACAACAACCCATAGCATAGGTTGAAATTGGCAAAGAAATGGTTCAATGGCAATGAAGTAGAGTTGCTGGTTGCTGGGCTGGCCGCCACAGTTCCCAGAGCTCAACCCAATCAAACACATATGGGTAGAGTTGAAGAAAATACTGTGAGATGACCATCATGCACCAAAGTGTGGAAGAGACCTGGGATCAGATTTCAGTTTAGACATGCTTAAATTTGATCAAGAACATAGCCAGAAGGATTCAGGCAGTATTGAAAGTCAAAGGTGGATTTACAAAATACTAACATAATAATAAAAATTTAAATTTAGATTTTTGGGAGCAGTAACAATGCAGTTACATGACAAGAATCTGCATAACTATCTGCAATAAATGCTAAATAGTTGCAAGCAAGCCAAATTGATGTATGAGATAGCCAAGATGATTGTCTATTAAATAATGGTAGTCTCTTGTTCAAAGCCACAGCCTGTCCAGGAAGAGACAACATGCATGCATCTGAATCTGCTTTTGGCTTTGAAACGGTGTGGTGACTTGAGACAACCCCCTTTAATACAAAGGTACAAGAACATTATATATTTTTGAAGGGAATAACAAGTTGGTGCCTTTCAGTTTTCTAGCATTATGTGGATACCTTTATTATTAATATTTAATTTCTGCTTGTAATGTAGTACACTGAAAATTAAATGCATTTTAATTCATCATTAAACCATTTCTTAAATTGTGAAGTCCAGAATTCCTGTAGCTTAGAATACCTCCCCCCTGTAGAGAATCTGTAGCATGGGTCTGCAGACTCTCACCCAAGCCCTTTGACTGTTTAATTACTGAAATGTTTAGATAACATGGGTCCTCTGTGTGTATGGCTGAGGGTTGTATATGCAGCTGTCCCGGATACCTGATAACCTACGACCCCTCCCCCTCCCCCAAGAAATACTTTAATTGATCTGCCCCCAGCAGAAGCGCAGTCTGTGATTGCCATCTAGTGGCGATAGTACCACCCCACCTCATCATAATTCCAGCCCGTAAAAGAGTAGGCCAATATGAGAGAGGAGGGAAAACCGGGACAGGGGGTTTGGCCCTATAAAGCACCAAGCCAGAGACTAATCTGTGTTCATAGCTTGGGGTTCAATCCTGGATTGAGCTGTGTCCCATATTCATCCTTACCCTGGGACCTGGAAGCGGAAACACCTTGTAAGTGTGAATTCTTTCCAATTTTCTCCATTTTTATTTTCATAACTGATTGATGTGTATGTCATGGTTACTGTTATTATATTCTGTTTATGTAAGCACTGAAAATCATTTTAATATTAAAGTTATCAGCAATACATTAATTCTTGTTGTTGCACGGATCCATTTCCTTGAAGGAGTGTATTTTCTTTTTGTAGCTGCTGAGAGAGCAGTGAGTTGAGCATTTTTTACGTGTTTTTAGAATATCTGTTAGGAATCAGATTCCTTCCAGCTGATTCCTTTTTGATTATTGAAGGAAGGTGGTGGCAGCGTGTATTTTTGAGGGGCTGGAACTGTCTTGGTGGTTCAAAGACTCCTTTTCCCAGCACTTTTTAATTTGGAGGTCAAACAGGTTTAGGGGTCATGCTGTGGCCCAGGACAGGTATAGTCTATGTCCAGTGAAACTAAAATGGTGGTTGAAAGACTCCTTTTTCTGGCACTTTTTAAATGTGGGGGTCATGCAGGTTTGGGGCTCATGCTGTGGCCCAGGACAGGTATAGTCAATGTCCAGTTCAACTAAAATGGTGGTTCAAAGACTCCTTTTCCCGGCACTTTTTAATCTGTGGGCCAGACAGGTTTAATGGTCATACTGCGGTACAGGACAGATATAGTCAATGTCCAGTTCAACTAAAATGGTGGTTGAAAGACTCCTTTTCCCAGCACTTTTTAATTTGTGGGTCATGCAGGTTTAAGGGTCATGCTGTGGTGCAAGACAGGGATAGTGAATGGTCTGTGAGTTTTTTTCTGTGGCTTTTATAACCTAAGTGTGTTGCCTAAGATGTAGCATGTATCCATTTGACTGTTGTGGATGTTAATTCCAGCTTCTCCAGCCCTGTTTGGGTGTAAGAATGAAGGTGTTGTTGCTCTCCCATGGACTTTAATGGTCATCGGCGATAATCTATCGACTATCGGATATCTTATCGATAATTGTCGATATCGACTATCTACCTGATGACGATAGTCAACGTAATCGCTCATCACTAATCACCGCGAGTTATACCTTCTATGCTCACGGTGGCCCAGAAGATCGACAATACTCTGTGTTTCTAACTTCTGCGTAAGAAAACGTGACTCAATGTTTGGAACTTTTGAGTTTCAGGCTCCATTTCTTTCCACCCACTACAGCTTTGAACGTGAGACTACCATCACTTTATAGACAATCATCTTGGCTTTTGCATATATAAATTTGACTTGAAACTATTTAGCATATGCTAAGTTATGCAGTTTCTTTTCATGTAACTGTCTTGTAACTGTTTTGCTCCTGGTGGTGGGACAATCTTTTTCTTTTTGTACATTACAAATTGCAACCTTTTCTCACATTCCCTAATATCTCAGTGTGTGATTAGATTGATTCCCAAGTGGAAGGTCACAAGTTTGAATCAAAGAGCAACCATGAGGAAGATTTCCCAAAAAATGAGAAACAGAATCATCCAGCTCATCGATAGCAATCTCTCGGCCAAAATTGCTGAACTGCATCATGTGAGCACCATGATAGTTGAAAGAAAATGAAATGAAGTCCGTCCATTAATTCCAAAGACGTCCAGGCAAAATATCGAAGTAAAAAAGTCGGGTCATCTCAAGGTCTATCAGTTCTGGCGCAACAACCATATCAATGGAGGTGGCTCATATGCTTCATAATAATGAGATTACAATCGTCCATGCAAGCGCAATGCAACACAAGTTACACAAGTCAGAAATGATGGCCAGAAAAGAGGGGGTTAATGGATAGAGAAATTGAAGGAATTGCCAAGTTCGGTGAAGGAAGCCTGAGGATATGGGGATGTTTCAAAGTCAAAGGCTTTGGATACTTGACCAGGATCAATGGCGACCTCAATGACAAGAATTACTATGTATACGAGTACTATGGGTATGAAAAGAATGACAGTGTTCAAGCAGGACAACAACCCAAAGCATAGGTTGAGATTGGCAAAGAAATGGTTCAATGGCAATGAAGTAGAGTTGCTGGTTGCTGGGCTGGCCGCCACAGTTCCCAGACCTCAACCCAATCAAACACATGCGGGTAGAGTTGAAGAAAAAGCTGTGAATTGACCATCATGCACCAAAGTGTGGAAGAGACCTGGGATCAGATTTCAGTTTAGACATGCTTAAATTTGATCAAGAACATCTCCCGATGGATTCAGCCAGTATTGAAAGTCAAAGGTGGTTTTACAAAATACTAACATAATAATAAAAATTTAAATTTAGATTTTTGGGAGCAGTAACAATGCAGTT
This sequence comes from Phyllomedusa bahiana, assembly GCA_025379985.1. Lineage (NCBI taxonomy): Eukaryota > Metazoa > Chordata > Amphibia > Anura > Hylidae > Phyllomedusa > Phyllomedusa bahiana. The sequence continues at coordinate 121,324 of JAODAL010006597.1, read as the reverse complement.
ACATGACAAGAATCTGCATAACTATCTGCAATAAATGCTAAATAGTTGCAAGCAAGCCAAATTGATGTATGAGATAGCCAAGATGATTGTTTATTAAATAATGGTAGTCTCTTGTTCAAAGCCACAGCCTGTCCAGGAAGAGACAACATGCATGCATCTGAATCTGCTTTTGGCTTTGAAACGGTGTGGTGACTTGAGACAACCCCTTTAATACAAAGGTACAAGAACATTATATATTTTTGAAGGGTATAACAAGTTGGTGCCTTTCAGTTTTCTAGCATTATGTGGATACCTTTATTATTAATATTTAATTTCTGCTTGTAATGTAGCACACTGAAAATTAAATGCATTTTAATTCGTCATTAGGGCCCCCAGTAATAGGCATAGACACCCCCCAGTAATAGGCATAGACCCCCAGTAATAGGCATAGACACCCCCCCAAGTAATAGGGCCCCCAGTAATAGGCATAGACACACCTCCCCCCCAAGTAATAGGGCCCCCAGTAATAGGCATAGACACACCTCCCCCCCAAGTAATAGGGCCCCCAGTAATAGGCATAGACACCCCCCCCAGTAATAGGGCCCCCAGTAATAGGCATAGACCCCCCCCAAGTAATAGGCCCCCAGTAATAGGCATAGACACCCCCCCCCAAGTAATAGGGCCCACATTAATAGGCATAGACACACCTCCCCCCCAAGTAATCGGGCCCCCAGTAATAGGCATAGACACACCTCCCCCCCCAAGTAATAGGGCCCCCAGTAATAGGCATAGACACCCCCCCCCCAAGTAATAGGGCCCCCAGTAATAGGCATAGACCCCCCCAAGTAATAGGGCCCCCAGTAATAGGCATAGACACCCCCCCCCCTAAGGTGTTACTTACCATGCCGCGCTCCCCCGGCGTCTCCGTCTCCTCCCAGCCCCAAGCCTGCTGCTTTAGGCTTGGGGCCGAGGACAGGAAGCTCGGCAGGTGGCGCGATGACGTCACTTCCGCCGCGCCGCCTGCTGAGCGATGTACGGCAGGGGCAGGGAGCGCACAGCTCTCCCTGCCCCGACGTTCATCTTAATTGTATGCGCGTCGCACGGACGTGCATACAATTAAGATCTCCTCTGTGACGCAAGGGGGCGGAGCCTGGTGGCGGCCCCCCCTTGCCTCACAGACCGGCCCCGCAGCTCTGCACCCGCCGCAGTGAACTGTTGTGTTCACTGCCGGCGGGCCAAGAGCGGCATCACAGGGGTAGCAGAGGTGGTAGCAGCTGCCGTGGGGCCCCCCCAAGCCACCGGGCCCCGTAGCAACTGCTACCCCTGCTACCCCTGTAGTTACGCCCCTGGTTCCTATTAAATGACAGCATGAATAGATCTTAAACACCATAAGATATTAATAGAGAAAGGGCGACATGCATGAAATTTGGCATTAACACGCCAAATTTCATGTGCATTATACTGGCATAGAATGCACCTGATTTATGAACCTGCTCTTCAGCGGGTCATAAACCAGGCACATTCTAGCGCTTGGCTGACATTTCTGGATCAGTTATACCACTTTGAAAGTGCTCTACCTGTTCCAGCAGTAATGCGACCAGAAATGACATAGCGAAGCTATAAATATGTCGCTTTGCTACGGTTCTAGTGCGCCCCTGTAAAAATGTATAAACGGCGCTGCGCCTGATATCGGGCTGAAAAGACGCCAGCCCCTTTCATACATGTCGCTCAAAGGATTTTGGAAAATTGTATTGCTTTTCGTTGTATAAAAATACAGCTGACCCCCTATAACTGTTTTATACGTTATTTCCTAAAAAATAGCTTGTTTGCGAAACACACCTTGGGTGTACTATTGGTCTGTATCCCTCAATTTATTTTTTATTTTTTCATCTTTTTTGGATATCATATCATCATGTGTTAGTTTGGGTGATATGTTTAATTGTTTTATTAGTGATATATTTCATAGGAGTAGATATGCTTTCTTTATTGATATATCATTTCCACTAATACTGAATTGTTTTAGTTACATGTTTTTGTTACATTGTAATATATTGCTTACTAGTATTTTTCAGTACTCCAGCACTGTTTTCTATTTCATCATATTTAACTTTGTATACTTTGTAATCAAATATACTTTATATCTTTTCATGTATTTGGGGTAATTATTGTTTTGGCGTTGGTTTATTTACGATATTATCCTTTTTGGTTAATCTTTGTTGATGTATTGGCCCTGTTTTGATAAACGGTTATATTTTATTTCCTGTTGCCTATATATAAATCTACTGTACAGAGATCTCCATCACTCAAGTTAGCTTCTGTCTCCAATATGGCTCATTATATAATTTCCCTGGCCAGATACAATTGTTCTGTACACACACTGATACAGGGAAAGCTGTCAATCACTGCATTTGGGCAGCAAGTCAGCAAGACTTTTACTGTCTCCAAGGGTCTTTGGTCAGTAGTTCCACTTCTTTTTACTCAGTTCCAAATCATATAATCCTATATATCTTGGAGCTCAGCTTCTCCTGTCACATCTCCCTCTCAAATAGGGTAGCATAAACCACCTAACAGGTTTGCTTTAAAGAGACAGGGGTCCTACTTACTTACAAGGTTCCTGTGTATCTGCACAGGTTGCACCAATGGTATATAAGCTGTATTAATTTGTGTTAAATTTCCGAAAGGGCAACTGTGACATCTCCTGACATGTCTATTTTGGTAAATAGTGGCATTCTCTGTTCAATAACAATCCTGGAGCGTCTTCTCTTATAACTCTGTGTTGTGCTGTTCCTGTTTTATTCCTTATAGAAATGTCATTTAGAATCCGTCAGCTGGGTGTTACCATCCCAGTTTTCAAGGGGTGTGTCCCTGCCCATACTGACTGTCAGCGATGACTGGACAATGTTAGATTGTGCAAGGACACACCCCCAGTTGGTAACACCTACCTGACAATTTCAGGTATAGAAGGAAAAACAGAGGAACAGCCAAGCACAGAGATATAAGAGAAGAGGCTCCAGGATTGTAATTTCTCAGAAATCCAAGTATTTTAATAATATAGACATGTCAGACAGGGGCGTAACTACCGGGGTAGCAGACGTAGCAGCTGCCACAGGGCCCGGGCTCTTAGGGGGCCCGGGTCCCAGGGCAGCTGCTAACATGTCTGCTACCCCGGTAGTTCGGCTCTTGCGCCCGCCGGCAGTGAACAAACCAGCCACTCAAAAAGAGACATCCTTGTATTACATAGACAGCTGTTAATCTGAATTGCTGCCTCATATTCCTACATTTCTGCTGCAAATAAATTGCCTGGGTGGTCGCAGCTTGCCCCAGCAAGATCTGACACTTGCCAGGGATACCGGGAGCAGACCACGTTCTGAAACTGGTAGTCTCTTTTGAGACAACTTCTTGAAGTAGTTTAATTATTCGCTAGTCGGATGCATACGTGGTGATCCTAGTGAGGTGTTTCTGTGAAAATAATTAATGAGATACAGCCAAGTGCAGGTATTAAAATCCAATTTTAGATATTTCCACGGAAAAAGCTTTAAGAAGAAAAGAAAAAAACCCCCAAAAAAAGTTTACTCTTTTAACCCCTTTTTTGGGGCAAAGTCTTATCACTGAAACAATTGTTCTAAATCGCTACATTTTATACTTTTTCCTAAACATTAAAGTGAAAAAAGCGCAGGCACTGAGTCACAATGAGTGGGCTTCTAATCAAATGCTGCGGAGTGCAGCCTAAAAACCCTTCTTAGTGGGGCTGACTTGGGCCTACACCGCTCTGAACATGGAGAGACGCAAGGCAGAAATACTTCATTTTTAACACAGAAAATGATTCATAAAATGTACAGCGAGCCTCCCCCTTACCTACACCCCAGAGATTGCTATTCATTTTTAAACATCTAATGCTTTTTTCTGTCTATGTTTATGCTAATGTTTTAGTATTGCAGAATCACATGGATTTTTTTATGACCCACATGACTTGAAATAGCTGTAAGATGCAAGGTATATTAGTGCAAGAAAGGAGAAATTGCTCTCGACTTATCTTTTTGACATGTTTTACAGTGGGGAAAAACCCGCAGAGAGCCCATTCTTTCTGCGGGGCCCTTTGGTCTTATCACGGGCCAGGATGAGGGGGTAGGAAAAGGGGAAGGCGACGCCTAGGGCCCCCACTCATCCAAAGGAAGGGGGTCAAAAGGGGGTGGCTTGGGGCCCTAAATTTTTTAAATTTGGGGGTTTTGAATATGCCCTTTTTTTTCCTACCCAACCCAAAATACCTTGTCCCATTTTTTTTCCTAATGTTTAGGTAAGTATGAAAGAGGATCCCATAGCAAAGATCAAAATAGGGCTCCTCTTTTGGTGCTGGTTATTGCAAACCAGGCTAAAAGGATTCTGGTACTTGTTTGCTCTCCTGGAGGATAGCTATGGGATTTTGCTGGGGTTGCGTGCATATGAAAAAAATTTGTTTCTCCCATATCACCATACCCCACCCAAGTAAACAAAAACATAAAAAATTAAAAAAAAACCCCTCTTTTGATTCGCGGGAAAAAAGGTTTTCAAACAAAGGGGTTCTCCCCATATAGTAGGATGGTTATGTCACAAACATGTGTCAATCAATATACATCGCTATTAAGATTTAAACAATATATCCTGCACCAACTTAAAAAACATTTGCGGGATACCCGGTTTGAAAACTGGTCAAAAAACATATTTCAAGAAATCCCCATCAGTAGTATGACTTTTCGCTAATGGCACGGCATGAAAGGGCATCATTTTTTCACATTGATTACCTTTTAGATTACTTTTCCAGCACTGTAAAATTTTTTACTTAAAAATTATTCAAGTGGGAAATGCCAGTCAAGCAATTCCCAAAATAAGCACAAACAGACGGAGTCCACTCGAAAACTGCTATCTTCAATCAAACACCCTCTGGTAGGTATAGTCTAAGGGCCTCATTTATGAAAGCTGTCCGGGTCTTAGACTTTCTTGGTTGACCATAGCAGCAACCAAACAGAGCCCCCCTTTCATTTCATATAGTGCTCTGAAAAAATGAGAGGGGAGTTATGAAGCATCAAAAACGCACCACAAAACGCGTCTAAAAATGTGCCGAGGTTTTGACGCTTTCCATTGATTCCAATGGGGATTTTCAGCATTGAAAACGCTTCAAGAATTGACATGACGCTTCTTTTTCAGAACCCAAAATAGCGTCCAAATGAAAATGTACTTGGGACACTTTGGACGCTGTTCTGGGAGAGGAAACGCTCTGAAAACAATGCCAAAGACAGCGTCCAAATCTGCCTTGTGAACTAAACCATTAAGGTAAAAAGGTTTCATCTATGTTTCATCATCCTGCCTATATTTTAACGGATATCCCGAGTTTTAATCACTCAAAGAATTTGACTGTCGATTTTTTCAAAAAAGTTTTTCGGATGTGCAAAAACAAATATTGTTGTCTATAAAGAATTTGACTGTCACGATTGGTACATTCGATGCTGCAAGTTCGGAATTTTGCCTCTGCTCTATCCAGCAATGGCGACGGCTAATTCCAGCCTCTGAACTCTCTCCCTGGTGGAGCTCGTAAGTAATTATGCCCAGCTATAAAGCCCAGCCTCTGGCTTCAGTTGGTGCCTGAGATTTTCATGGATATGTGGTTCCTGCATTTGCTCTGCTGTTGGATTCCTATTTTGTTCTCTGGCCACTTGGACTTTTGTTTTCTTTCAGTTTGTTAGGATCTTCGTTTTTGTTTTTCTACTTTTTGAATTATGTATGGCCCCTCACGTCCCCTTGGATCCACCCCTTTAATTTTGGGTTTTCTTTCTGGGATGGTTTGTGCTTGTTTTTGTATGTTTACTTTTTATAACAAAGTCTTTTTTTGAAAGATACCCGACATTGACATTAACTTACAAGCTAGCTACCTATAAGTGGCACTAGATAGTTTCCTTCTTTATGTCGGAGTGCTATATTACATACTCTTTTCCACAAAGCACTATCCCTGCACTAGCTACATTGCTGCCAATGAGAATCAGTACTTTCCAAGATTTTCCCCTTTATCATTGATTAGGATAGTCAAAGAAGCAATTTCACTTTAATTTGTAATTTTAGCCCTTGACAAAGCAAAATGTTAAACATGATGAGCCAAAACACAGAACTACACTGGACTCAAGACATTCATTCTTCTCATGACCAACCATTCATGAGAATGACCATCACATAATGTTATATTTCTGACTTATTGCAGTTTGCCGAGAAGTTGATTGCCACAGCTGCTTCCCCAATCTGAAAGGGGTTGTCTCTGTTTCTAGGTATGTTATAAAATTACAGAAAAAGATCTATTGATCTCTTAGGTCCTCTTGTGCTGACAGTTCATTCGTTCTCATCGGTCTTTAATTACTTTTCTGCAGTCACTATGGGCGGCATGTATGACATTTGGCGTGTAAACGCCAAATTTCATGCGGCATCTATAACTGGCCATAGAAAGCGCCCTTATTTATAACCCCGCTCTACAGCGGGTCATAAATCAAGTGCATTTTAGCACTTGTTATGACATTTCTGGATCAAGTATACCACCAACCTGTTCCAGCTGTAATGCGCCTAGAAATGCCGTAGCGAAGCTATAAATATTTAACTTCGCTATGGTTCTAGTGCAAACCCTGCCCCCCCGAATCACCTGTATGACAAGTCATAGGTGCGCTGATATCGGACTGAAAAGACGCCAGATATCTGGAGCAGCCCCGTTCATACATGTCGCCCTATGTGTTTGGCTGCTCTAGTCATATGAAGGATAGGCACATTCCTTTTGCTGTGAAAGCAAAGGTCAATGGGGTATGTGGGAACCATTGGATTTTAAAAATATGTAAAAAATAAATAAAAGTAACAAAAAGATGGAAAACCCTTTTAGGCTATGTTCACACAGCGTAATTGCGGCGCGTACGGTACGGCCACAATTACGCCGGGTGCTTTGGGATTCGCGCTAATAGGCGCGTACTACCTCGGTGTGGGCCCCATTGACATGCATTACTCACAGCGCGTATTCGCCCGTAAAAAAAGTATTGACTGTCCCACTATCTCCCCGGGCATACAATTCGATCGTATTGTACGAACGGGGAGAGGAGGCATAATCCATAGTTCTCTATGAGAACTATGGATTACCATAATTTCGGCGCGCATCTCACTCGTATTAGAGCGCAAATATGCCGTGAAATACGTGCCGAAATTAGCCCGTGTGAACATACCCTTAGAAGAAGAACCTGTAAAAGATTCCAATAAAGTCGGTAGTCAAATTGTACATTAGCGGGAGGGTGAAAGGTTCCCTGTGAGGCTTTCCTCCTCATCTCATACTTTATTTATAACTCAATATGTGAAGATGAAGAAGAAGCCACAAGGTGACTGTTACAGTTTTACTTCACCATTACAGGAAGTTAAAAATGATCCTATCTATATTAAGAACTTCTGCAATCTCTCAGTTAACGCGACTGACAGTGATCACTCCAAGATTGAAGTCTCCTAGTGTTTCCGTCTTTACACGTCTATGAGAATTGAGATGATTTCTTTCGACTTCGTATGACTATCTTCATTTCATGTTTTCTGACTCATTTTCTGACCACTCATTTGTTGTTCATTACAGCATTTTCACCATCTGGATATGTTTTCTATTTTTGTATCATATTAAAAAGAAGAAAATCTGCTTCTTTTGCAAAGCTTTTATTGGTAAATGAAATATAAAAAAGTAATGTAAGACTACTTTTACAAACATGTAGTGATATTAGAATGCACAAACAATTAGACTGTCTGGAATGTATGCACAAATTCATGTGGGTTGAGTCATGGGTCTCCCCAGTTGGCCTCACATGGGATAATATTGAAGTCATTAAAAAGAATGTTCCATCTCCACATGATCTCAGTATCTGAATTTCTAGCGTCCCGCTTTTCTAATACAAAATGAATTATTTCTATATTAATGATATCATTCAGCTAGTATAGCTATCAGAAGATTTCTAAGACATAAAAACTGGATATGGTACAGCTCATCTTACATAGAGATCCACAGCAGCTGCAGTAATAGCAAAATATGCTGTGTCACATTATTATAACCATCCATAGTAAACACCATGTCCTTCACAGAAAGATAGATGGGCTGGCAGTGACTAAACAAGGTCCATTGCTGTCACAGGTAACTCTAGCCAGTGCATCCCACAGCTGCTGGAGAGTAAATGGGAAAAGGTTCATAGAGCAAATTTGACTATCAAGGTGGTCCCACAGCTGCTCAATAAGGTCCAAGTATTGGGAATTAGGGGGCCCGGGGAGCACTTACAAGTCTTGCTTTTCCATCCAATGTCAGGCATTTCTAGCTGTGTCTTACTGCAAGATCCCATCTGCCCCAGGAAAGACAATCAGCATTTATGGATGTTTGTGATCTGCAAAGATGCATTCATCGGTTGAGTGTGCCTTTGACATGGATGTGTGGGCCTAGAGAATGATACAAAAAAACGTTCCCCAGACCATAACGCTGCCCCTACCAGCTTGTATTCTTTCAGCATGAGGTTTGTTCTTTGATGTTTGTCACCTGACATGCCAATGTCTATCCTTTTAATGGAGCAGAAAACTTGATCTATCAGAGAAGGCAACCTTTTGCCAAACAGCAGAGGTCCACTTCCAATGCTGCCACAAAAATTTAGGTCTTTTCTTGCTGATTGCCGACTTCCATTAGCAAGGGGGTAGTGAGTAGTGTTTGAGAGCGATTTATTATCGACAAATTGAAATCGGAAAGGTTTTATGGATGATCGAAATTTCGCAGAATCATGCGATAATTAAGTTAAAAATCAGTGTCATCAATCTATTAAGATCGCGCCTTTATTTTCGGCGCTTCCTGTAAATTTGGCGGCCAGCAAATCAGATTACAGAATAGAGCAGGGTGAGATGTGTGTGCGAACGTCATGACTGGGGATGTGTAGGGTTGCGATTGGACTGGAAAAATCACATGACCCTCGGTTTTACATAGAACACGTGGTCCTGTTTCAGGCCTCCTGTCTCTCAGCGTCATCATAGGGCGAGGACCTGCGCTCTGCCTGTGGCAAAACAGCTCAGCGAAATTAGTTCTATATCTGCTCAGAGAAACCTCCTACTATTAGCTGTGATCCTTTCAAATTTAAGTTAGATTAGAGAATTTAGAAGATTTTATGTAGTTAGCTAAGAAATTTTAAGCAGCATCTACCGCTGTAAATTCACGCGGTGGGAGCGGGGGGGGGGGGCCCCGCGGGCGAACACAACAAGGCTCTATCAAATAAAGAACACTGTGATAAAAGTTCACCAAGACTTAGTGTAGACATGTGTAGTGTGAATATCTTTATTATTAACAGTTTGCTATTGAAATATTTCCTGATATTGGGGCAGCCTGAACATATATGGATACACATCAGTTTCTAGTAACTGCGGTCTCTTTGTTTAGCTGCAAAAACCCACTTTTATTATCAGTATACATTTCAGATAGGGTGTTCATTTTCAATTTTACCCCATTACCACACCAGTGAACTGTTGATCATATCTCACCTTGTCAGTTAAATTACAATCCACATTCTTGTAAGTCAGCACGGTTGTTTTGTTGCCAAAAATACCAGTGTATCGTAACGAAAACATCACAGTTACGTGTTTTTTGACTTTTGCACACCCCAGCATGAGTTCATTGTCGCAGCATTATCTACGTAAAACTTGAAACATGCAAATCTATATTCAGCACAGGTGAATTGAAAGGTGCAAAAATAACCTGTTTTTATTATATCAAAACATAACAGTTACGAGTGTTTTTTGACTTTTGCACACCCAGCATTGTCATTGACGCAGCATCTACGTAAAAATTTAAAACAGCAATTCTTTTCACCACAGGTGAATTGAAAAGGTGCAAAAAATACCGTTTAGTGTACACCCAAAACATAACAGTTTACGGTTTTTTGACTTTTGCGCACCCAGATTGTTCATTGACGCAGCTCTACTAAATCTTAAAACAGCAATTTCTATATTCACCACAGGTGAATTGAATGGTGCAAAAAATTAATCGTTAATTATACCAAAACATAAACATTTTACGTGTTTTTGACTTTTGCGCACCCAGCATTGTTCATAGACGCAGGGCATCTACTTAAATCTTAAAACAGCCATTCTATATACACCACAGGTGAATTGGAAGTTGCCAAAATGTACCGTTTATTATATCAAAACAAACATTTACGTGTTTTTTGACTTTTTGCACACCCATCATTGTTTCATTGACGCAGTAAACAAAAATCATCTACGAAATCTTAAAACAGCAAATTCTATATTCTCCCAGGTGAATTGAAAAGATGCAAAAAAATATCGATTATTATACCAAAACATAACATGGTTACGTTTTTTTGACTTTTGCGCAACCCCAGCATTGTTCATTGATCGCAGCATCTATGTAAATCTTAAAACAGCAATCTATATTCACCACAGTTGAATTTGAAATGTGCAAAAATATCGTTTATTATACAAAACATAATATTACATTGTTTTATGACTTTTGCGCACGCCAGCATTGTTTCATTGACTGCAGCAACACATAAATCTTAAAACAAGCAATTCATAATCAGCCACAGGTGAATTGAAAGGTGCAAAAAATTATCGTTTTATTATACCAAAACATTAACAGTTGCGTGTTTTTTTGGACTTTTGCAACACCCAGCATTGTTCAATGACGCAGCATCTACTAAATCCTTAAATACAGCAAATTCTAGTATTCACCACGGGTGAATTGAAAGGTGCAAAAAATATCGTTTTATTATAGCCAAAACATAACAGTTACTGTTTTTTTTTTTTTACTTTTTTTCACACCCAGCATAGATCAATGACGCAGCTCAACGTAAATCTTAAACAAGCAATTTATATTCACCACAGATGAAGATTGAAGAGGTGCAAAAAATATATCGTTTATTATACCAAAAATAACAGTTACTTATTTTTTGACTTTTGCACACCCAGCATTGTTCATTGACTCAGCATCTACGTAAATCTTAAAACCGGCAATTCTATATTCACCACAGGTAAATTGAAAGGGCAAAAAATATCGTTTATTATAACCAAAACAAACAGTTGCAATGTTTTTTTTGACTTTTTGCACACCCAGCTTGTTCATTGAGCAGGCATCTACGAAATCTTAAAACAGCAATTCTATATTCACCACAGGTGGAATTGAAAGGTGCAAAAAATATCGTTTAATATACCAAAAACATAACATTACGTGTTTTTTGACTTTTGCCACACCACAAAGCATTGTTTCAATTGACGCAGCATCTACATAAATCTTAAAACAGCAATTCTATATACAACCACATGAGAATTGACAGGGTGCAAAAAATATTCGTTATTTATAACCAAAAAATAACAGTTTAACCGTGTTTTTTAGACTTTTTTGCACACCCAGCATTGTTCATTGACGCAACATCACGTAAATCTAAAAACAGCAGATTCTATATTCCACCACAGGTGAATTGAAAAGGTGCAAAAAAATATCGTTTATTATAACCAAATACATAACAAGTTACGTGTTTTTTTTACTTTTGCACCCCCAGCATTGGTTCATTGACGCAGCATCTACGTAAAATCTGTAAAACAGCAATTTCTATATTCACCACAGGTGAATTGAAAGGTGCAAAAAATACCGTTTATTATACCAAAACATACATATACGTGTTTTTTGACTTTTTGCCCCAGGCAGTTAAATTTGAATCCAGCAACTTTGTTTTGATTCGAGGATTTGAGACTATCTGGTGATTTGCCCGTCTTTTTCATAAAGACTTTCAAAAACTATTCCATAACCTTCTCAAATTTTTTATATTTCTGAACATGGAGCGGAAATGCAGGTGTTAAAAGAAGCTAAGAGGGGGTAGCACTGAGGAGAGTTACCAGAGAAGGTGCCTCCTTCCAGTGCTGGCGACAACACGCATGCCAGCGTATCGTCAGTTGCAGGAAACCGTTCAGCCTGCCATCCGCTGGGTACAGGGCCCTGTGAATCTAAGTAACGAACGCGCCAAAGGATCGTCCGCCAATCTGTCCTTCAGTGGTTAATGCAACCTGCATCTAGCCAGTCTTACCCTCCGTCGTCCGTCGGCATCACTGCCACAAATGTCGTCATCAGCATCAACAGCATCCGTCCAACATGAAGCATCCCAAATGTCAACCGTCTTGTAACCCACACACTAGGAAAATCCATTGTCTGAAGACCTCTTTGATGACAAAATGCTTGAAGGGGTCAAAGCCATGTTAAAATATCAAGAGGATGAATTTAGAGTCTGCTCTGACCCCAGTTAACTGATGCCATCAAGAGATGTGAAGGAAGCCGGTCAATCGGCCAAAATCCCGGTCGGATCTGCACGCCTTGCATGCCCCTTGCTTGTAGCCCGCAGCTTTCTGGATGCAGAAAAGTCAGGATGACCAGTCACCTGTGGTTGATGATGGAATGATGATGACCGACATTGCGGATCCACCTGTGTCTTTTCCGCAAAATTTGCCCTTTGCGAGCAGCCTGCATCATGGACGAGGAGGAAGACGATGGGGTAGTGCAATAACGGTCCCGCCACAAAAAGGGAGAGGTGGCGGTCCGCTGAGAAGTCCGCTGATATGATTCCGCCAGCCACGGTCAGCGGCAAACCCCCGCTCCTCGCTTATTCGCCGTCAAAAAGAGTCCAGGACCACTCAAGCCTTTGCCTTCTTTTGAGCAAGCCTCAGATAACACCCTCGAGTGTCATATGCCGTGCCTTTGCATTAAACGCATAAGTAGACAGGCGAAGAACCTTAATTGGTTAACCACCACCAACATGTCTAGGTCACATGCAGCGAATGTTTGAGTTTGAAGATGGATGGAACACTTGGCCAAAAAAGGCCAGACCGACCCGGGCCCTCCAACCACTGTCACACCCTCTTCTCCGCCTCCCGTCCTCCCTCCCGCCCAACCAATAGTTCCTCAGCTGCCCAGTACTCATAGTCCCCCATGATCTATGGATCAGCCTCCGCTCAAGCCTCCCCGTCGCCTAGTACCACCAGCACCACCAAAGTAACCCATCTACCCCTTCTCCTATTTCCCGCAGTTTGAGACGACCTGCACGCCGTAACAGCGTCCATTCAGCATCCACTTCTGTCTTCAAGTTTATTGAGTGATAGCAGAAGAAAACACTTTAAAAACCCAAACCATCCCAAAGCCAAAAAGCCTGAAAATTGTCGGCATTGCCAGGCTTTTGGCCTATGGAATTGTTGGCCTTTCCCCGTCAGTGGGCGCGCGGATACGAGCGAGGTTTCCGCCCACGTCATGTGGCCGCTGCGCCTGCCCCCAAGAGCGCGCGAGATGCCGGAGCAGGTGCGAGAGTTCTTTGTGCGCGAGTGCGCAAAGCCGTCCCTGCTCCCTGGCCAGCCACGTGTCATCTAAAATTTCAAGCAACTTGTTTGCATCTGTGTCCGGAAAAAGTCCCATCTCTCCACTGACACATGGACTAGTAAGCACGGCCAAGGCCGCTATATCTCTGTGGACAGCTCACTGTTGACTGGGTGGATGTCTCTGGGGGGTGACGGTGCCGCTCAGGCTTCGGTCGCACGCTCATTCATAAAAACCGCAGGGATGGGGCAGTGCTCTTTCCCCCCAATGTCCTCTGGTGGCATCACGTCCCAGAGAAGACACCCATCCGTGTTAAATTAATCTGCCTTGGAACCCGTCCACACACAGGTCAGTGAGCTGTACTGCTCTAAGAGCAACAGACCGAGCGCTGCCTGGGTGACAATAACCTTGTGCAGGCAAGGTGGTTGATGCGATAACTGGCTGAAATCTGCTGGCCCCCTTAAAGCGGTGCAGGTGCACATCCCTTTGCCCGGCACATGTCAATGACCTTGTCTCCTAAAGTTCCTAAAGAGCTAACACGGGTCCTGGACTGCCTGCTGAAAGAATGCTCGAGGTCTGAGTTCGCCCTTTCTTCCGCCGTTCGCACCCTGCTTCGAACTCCCGCCTGGGCTTGCGTTTTGGCATGCGACCAGCTCGGACCTCCCCGTCAACCGTCCTCATTTGGTGACTTGGCAACAAGCTGGAAATTCCACCCTCCACATGCTCCAGGCGATTGTGGCAGCAGCGCAATGCCATACGCACTACGAAGTGGACACATGGCCTGACCAAGCAGCGGACGACCTCGGGGTGTGAACCACCGAGAGTGGAGGCAGGTGAAAGAGCAGCACACTCTTCAGTCCACCATCCTTGCCATTTTTGAAGAAGCCAACCCAAAATTGTCAGTGCGGACAATTGCCCTTTCAGCATGAGGATTGTGGTGAGTCTTAGTTCTGGAACGATCGTTGGACACTCTGAAACAACAATTCCCAGCCAGCCGACGGAGGAGAGAAACGGACACAGATGCGGACACGGAGCCTGTTCTCTCCATCAAATTCCAAAAGGCCCGAGAAAGTTTTTCACATTTCATCGGTCTTCCCATTAGGCAGTGGTTCGGGGTCCAGAGCTAGTGCAAGTGTGGCGATCAGCTCCTCAGTGGTGCAATCATCTCAGGCAAATCAGGGCTGTGTTGAAGCTGTGCCGGAGACACAGAGGAGGAGGGGAGGAGTATTCCTAACAAACAACCGATGTTACCGACGTCCCTCGCCTTGAAAAGGTTGGGCGCGAATTTGAGGCGGAGGTAGGAGATGAGCGAAGGATGCAGTTTGCTAGTGCCCCTCGGAACCCCCAGAGCTTTGGAAATCAAGGGCTCCATCTCTCACATGAGTGCTTGGATTCTCCATTTCCCTCCAACATTGATCCTCTTGCATTAAGGCCATCAAAATGAACAACAGTTACATGTGGCCACCCCCTGGATCCCCAGTACAAAACAAAAATCAAGCACTTTCCTTCCAACCACCCAATAGAGACTAAAATGCAGGAAATGGAGGACCTTGCTGATTTGATCAACTGGAGACATCTGTTCGGTCTGCTTCAACGTTCCCAAAATGTCACAGTGGAACAACATCAGCGACGTGACAGCAGTAGAGTTGCCAAGTAGGCGTAGCGGCAGCAAGCAGCAAGGTGCAGAAGCCTAAATGGGTGACCTCCTGGCAATCATTGTTACCACCTCATCACCAACGCATGTCCATGCAGGCACACATCCAACACAGCACACAGAGATCAGCTTAAGATCATGGTGCAGCGACGACTATCTGCTTCTCAAACACCGATGTTTTTGCATTGTGTTCCGACCCAATAACTTCCTGGGTATCCAAAATGGACGAACTGGCCCCGATCTGGCTCAAATCACGCCATAGGATGTATAGTCCTGCCCAGCAGCCAAGCGTCAAATCAGAGCGGGTAACCCTTCAGCACAGCTGGAGGAGTCATTACAGACAAACGCATCCCGCTTCTCCACAGATAATGTGGATCGTTTGACCTTTTCACAAGATGAATCAGGGCATGGATCTCTGATGAATGTTGTGGCCCCAATTTGCCGAGGTCACCGATTAGTTGCCAGTCTACTTTCACATTCCGTTTTCAAACAGAAATGACCTCTTGAGAAAAAACTTTTTTTTAAAAGTGATCATATCTTACTCTGCAAAATTTTTAATTCCTCTTTTCCCCAACAGTTCATTTTGCCGGTTTTGCTGTGAAGGGAGACTGTTAAAAAGACAGCAGGTTTCATGACAAACACCGTAATCCATTACCTCACTTTTAAAACTTAAAGAAGTTTTCGCATTGTCAAAGTTTTGATTTCATTGATGTGTGAGATACAGCTATAATTTATGGTCCTTTGGAACAGAAATGTGGCTTCTAATTTGGCATATCTCCCTCAAATTTTTAAATAGTGGCTGAGAAGTCATATTTATTAATTTTTTGGGGTCATGTAGCTGTGAGATACAGCAATAATCAGGGTCCTTTTGGAACAGAAATGTGCTTCTAAGATGGCATTTCCTTCTCCCTCACAATTTTTAACAAGTGGCTGAGAAGTCATTTTATAATTTTTTGGGGTCAGCGTGCTTTGAAATGCAGCAATACTACAGGTCCTTTTCAATATAAAAAAATGTTTTTTCAAACAGACATTTGTTCTTCACAATTGACCAAAAGGTGGCTCAATGGTCATGCTGTTTGAATTTTTGGGGGCAGTTTTGCTTTGAAATGCAGCAATACTACAGGTCCTATACGAAAATTTTGTTTCTAATAGACATTTGTTTCTTCAACAATGTCAAAAGTGGCTCATGGTCATCGATTTGAATTTTGGGGGCATTTTGCTGTGACATGCAAGCTACACTAGAGGTCCTATTCTAAAAAATTATGTTTCTAAACAACATTTGTTCTATCACAAATCGGTCCAAAGAGGCTCAGTGTCATGCTTTGAATTTTTGGGGAGGCAATTAGCTGTGACAGTGCAGCTATACTAGAGGTCCCTATTCTAAAAAATTTTTGTTTTCTAACAGGAACCCACCCATTTGTTCTTTTCATCAATGTCCAAAGTGGCTCAAGGGTCATGCCTTTTGGGAATTTTTGGTGGGGCATTTGTGCTGTGACATGCAGCAATACTGACAGTCCTATTACTAAAAAAGTAGTTTCCTAACAGACATTTGATCTTCAAAGTTATCAAGAGGTGTCTCAATGGTGGATGAGCTGTCTATAGAAAAGACAGGAATAGTGTAGGCACTGTTAATGTGGACACATATATCAAAAATGTACTTGTTTTTGCAAGATCTTTAACATAGCTATCAATCCCTGTATAGATACAACCCATTAATACAATGAAAAAAAGAAGAAACAAATGACCTGTGGGATTCCATCCTATTTAAAAATTTGTTTTCCTAGAATTTAAAGTACTAAAAAGAACCTGCATGTACAAAATAGCTGTAAAAAAAAATTCTCTGAATTGGACAAGGGAGTACAGGAAAACTTGACCAGATGTTAGGTTATTCAGAGGACTGGAGTATGGAGCACGGACATAGAACAAAGTACAGAGACCATTTCCTCAGCCGTTGAGTAAAATGAGAAAAAGAATGCCAAGATAAAGTGCACCTTGGTGTAACAGGAGCATTGAAACCACCAGTATTTTCCAAGTGAAGCCAATTGGTCCACACTCTAACGGAGGGACAAGCGCTACCCAGGTATTGTGACTGTGTACTGAGGAAGGCTGGGTTCACACACTTCCTCTCTCCGCACTCTGCTTCAGCACGACAGTTTTCGTTGCTGCGTCATCAGGGCATTTTAACCTGTCGTGTTAATATATGACGGAAGCCACCTGGGCTCTCAAACCCCCGCACCCTACTGTTAACTCCGGCCCTGGGTCATGCAGTGTGCGCCAGGACATGATAGTCAATTTCCAGTGAAACTTAAAATGGTGGTTAAAGACTCCGTTGTTTCCGGCACTTTTTTAAATGTGGAGGGTCATGCAGGTTGGGGGCTCATGCAGTGGATCCAGGACAGGTATATTCAGATGTCCATTGAAACTAAAATGGTGTTGAAAAGACTCCTTTTTTTCGCGCACTTTTTAGCAGAATGTGGGGGTCATGCAGGTTTGGGGCTCATTCTGCGTGGCCCAGGAATAAACAAATAAAAAAGAATTGGAAAAATTAAAAAAAAATAAAATAAAAATAGTGAGAATAAAAAAAAGGTAAAAAAACAAAGAAAGAGTAAAGATAAAATAAAAGTAAACAATAACAAAAGGAAAAAAAAAAGGGAAAAAAAACCCCCCCCACCGTCTCCCCCCCACCTACTGACACAAAAGCAACCTAACACTCCCGCCGCGGCCCCCCCCCCGCCCCCCCGTGACCCCCCCCTCCCCTCTTCCTCCCCTCCCGTTCTCCTCTCCCCTCGTGACCCTTCCCCGCCCGACCCCGCCCCCCAGCCGCCTACCCTCTCTACCCCCCTCCCCCGCCCCCCCGTCCCCCCCCAGACCACCCCACCCCCAACCCCCTCGCCCCACCAGTTCCCCTCCCCCATACCGCCCTGGCCCCACCCCCACCCCCCACCCCCCCCCCCCCCCCCCCCCCCTCCCCCCCGCCTGTCCTCCCCCCCTAACTCCTTCCCCCAGACACCGCCCACGACCCCCCCTCACCCCCCCCGACCCCCATCTCGCCCCCCACCCACCCCTCCCCCACCCCCCTCCCCTCACCGCCCCTCCCCCCCTCTCGTCTCCCCATTACCCCCTTTTCTCTCCCATACGCCGCGTCCCCTCACCCCCCGCGCTCTCGCCCCACCTCCCGCCACCCCCCCCCCCCCACCCCCCCCCCCCCCTCACCCCCCCCACTCCGCCCCGCCCCCCCCCCCCCACCACCCCCGCCCCGGCCCCCCCCGCCCCACCCCCCCCCCCCCCCCCCCCCTCCTCCCGCTCCCCCCCCCCCCCCTCCCCCTCTGCCCCACCCTACCCCAGAGGTACCCGTGGTCCCCACTTATCCCCTCCTCCACCCCACCTCTACAGCCATCCCCTAAATATCCCACCAAGTTCTTCCTCCCCTCGAAACTCCCCTCTCCCGCCCCCTCCTCCCTCACCACTCCACTCTCACCACCCCTAACACCTCCCTCACTTCCTCCCCCGACCACCCCCTTCAACCACCACCCCCCCCCCACCTCCGCTCTCCCCCCCCACTCCGCCCGCCCCCACCCCCAGGCCGTCTACTTCCCCCTCCCGCCCTCTAGCACCCCGCCCGCCCCCTGCCCACCTCCCCGTCCCCCCCGGCCCTCCCCCCCCCCTTCCCCCACCACCCACCCCCCACCCCCAACCCCCGCCCCACCTCCACCCACTCCCCCCCCCATCACGTCCCTCATCCCTCCATCCGTCCCCCGCCCCTCTCCCCCCCCCACCGCCCTTCCGCCCGAACCCCCAACCCCTCCCCCCGATCCCTGCTCTAGCCCCCCCACCCTCCGACCCCCCCCCCCTCCACGCCCCTCCGCTCCGCCGCCCGCCCTCTCCCCCACACAGCCCATCCTCACCCCCACCCCCACTTCCTCACCGTCGCCCCCCTACCCTCCCCCCCCCCCCCACCCCCCCCTGCCCGCCCCCCCCCCTCGCCCTCTCCCCGCTATGGCCCACCCATCCCGATACCCCTATCCCCCCCCCCCTCTACCGACTCCCTCGCCCCTCCCCCCCCCCCACACCCCCCCCTCCCTCCCCACCACTCCCCACCCCCCCCGCCCCTCCTCCTACCTCACTCCCCCCCTCCACCCACCGTCTCCTACACACTCCCCTCCTCCACGCCCCATCTACAACTTACTCCCCTCCCCTCCCCCCTCACCCACCCGATGTCTACACCCAGACCCCCCCTCACCACCCCCCACCCCCCCCGGGCCTCCCCCCGCACCCCCTTCCCCCTACTCACCCTGCCCCCCCCCCCCCCCCCCCCCGCGGCTCCACACCCCCCCAAAAAATTAAAAAAAAATTTTAAATATAAATTTAAGATTTTTTTTATAAATAATATTTTTTTTTTTAAATTATATATACCCCCCACCTGCCCCCCCACTCCCCCCCCCCCCGCCACCTCCCCCCGACTTCCCCTCCTATCTCCCCCTGACCCCTCGCGCACATTCCCCTGCCCCTGCCACCGCCTCCATCACTCGCCCATCCCCGCGCCCCCCGCCCCCCTCCACTTCACCTCTTCCCCCCGACCCCAGGCCCCCCTACCTCCCCCCCCTTACCCCCCCCCGGTCGTCCTCCTCCCCCACCCTACCTCCGCCACCCACCCCCACAACCCCCCCGACCCCCACCACCCCGACCCTCTACCCGCGCTCCCTCCCCCACCGGATTCCATTCACCTCCCCCCCAGCCGTGACCCCCTCCCCCCCCCGCCCCCCGCCCATCGCCCCCTCCCCCCCCTCCCCTTTCCACCGCCCCCCCATGTCACCTTCCTGCTACCCGCCCACACGCCCACCCCTTCACAACCCATACCTTACAATAAAGTGTAAGTCATTGACACCCCCGCAACAAGCCATGCCTACATGTCACTTATCAATAAGATGGTGAATCCGGTATAAGGGACATGCAGTGGAACAAGCACAGGTAGCAATTGAAACGGTCAGAGACAAAAATTCTGTGACAATTATAACAAGTGTGTATGGCCAAAGAGTAGCACTTAACGCATATGACTGTAAGTTGAATTTAAATTTCATCTTACTCCATTCCTTGTTTGTGGGTGTAATAGAATTAATGGAGTTAGTTGCTCTCCCATAACTGTAAAATGGTCATAACCCGCACATCAACTACACACGCGACACAAATCGAAAAACCTTACGAATATAGCGACCGTGAACAATCGTACTACGATCAATCTCGAAAGCCAACGCAACGCCAAACACAACTAGTGAGCATCTAACTGCTTTAGTGCCCTAAAACCCATAGCATTAGGGTTTGCTAAACTGTTGTTTTATACACACATCTGGTAGCCCCTGGTTCATTTTGGAAATGAACTGTCCCACGGTAGCGTCTTGGTCTGCTCTTGTGCACCTTTGTAGCCAAGGTTCTTCTCCTACCAGGGCCGGGACGACGGGTAGGTGAAGATAAGCGACCACATAGGGCGCCACTTTATCCAAGGCAGAAAAGGGGGCACAAAGAGGTAAGGAGTGGGCTGAATTTTCCATAGAGGGGAGCTATATGCCTTATTTGCCTAGGGTACCAGAATACCTTGTCCCAGTCCTGTCTCCATTGTCAATGTCACATAGTTCTTTGCAGTTTCTACATTGCTTATGGTGCAGCTTGTCCACACAGTATGTGAACAGTTCACAAATTAATCCCCTTTTACCCATTACAGTAACGAGGAATATGTGTGTCGACATCCAATTATGTACCCCCAAGGCCAGCTCATGACTTCCTTCATGAGCTACATGCTGCTGTTGCTGAAAGTAGGAAGTGGTCAAAATAATGTGACTTACCTGTGTTGCTACAATGGATGATGCATGGACAAAGACCAGCTAGATCCAGAAGGCACATGGTCACAATTGCATAAGATATTGCCGGGTCCAAATAAAACTAACTTTATTTCATATGATTAAAAACATAGAAGACGTCTGCTGGTGTTATGGCAGACGGTAGTGGATCCTCTGGACCAGCGCAAGCGATGGTGTAAGCCACATCAGGGAGCGGAGTCTAAGTAGCACCCGGTTTTCACGCAGTGCCCGCCGCAAAGACGGGATGGACTTGCTGTCGGCGGAGAAACAACCAAAGGGACGCATTTCCAACTGAGTCGTGACTTGCTGTGGTGGGCGCAAAGGTTGAGCGTGTACCAAAACATAAGACGTAGAACGTAGTCGTGACAGGCAAAAAAGGTCAGGTGCGAGGGGCGCAGTAGTTCGTGTCAATAAACATAGCAGAGGTCGGAAACACTGAAAGGTCAGTGAACCACTAGCACAGGGCCTCGCTTTCTCTATGGCACAGGGCACAAATAGATCCGCAAGGACAAGTCGGGGTGCGGTTCCGTTATATAAGGGTCAGCGGGCGCGGCTAAACCAATCACCGGCGCACTGTTGTACTCTTTAAATCTCAGGGAGCTGCCGCGGCGCTCTTGGCTCCCTAGAGGGTGTAGGTCGCGCACAAGCAGCCCCGGCCTAGGAGTGCACGGGACAGGACATGGTCGGGTAAGTCCGATCCCCCCCGCCCTGCTTCGGCCAGGGGGCGATGAGCCCACTGCCCCGACAGCGGACACCGCGCCACGGAGCTCGTCCCCATTGCAGGCCGGGGAAGCAAGGGCGTCACGCTTGCGCCCATCACTCCTAACGGCGTGGATGAGATTGGGCCAGCCGTGACAGCTGGTTTAGCTGACGCATTTTAAGCTTGTCAGGTTTAGAAAATCTGGTGAATTCAGGGAGACTTTTAAAGTTCCTCTGTTTTAGCAAAGCCAATATGTAAAAATAGGTGAAGTAGCAATCTCATTCCCTTAATGGCGTTGTCTAATACAGATTTTAGTTAAAAGTGTGCTGCTTCAGGAGAAACAAAAAAAAAAAATCATCTCTGTACCAACCTCCATTCTAGTGATGCCGCCGCTGGTCCTCTTCTTGGATTTTCTGTTGTCTTTTGACTCCCACTGGTCAGCTTATGTACAGTGCAACCACTCATTGACTACAGCCCAGTCTTCACTTCCAACGTGACGTCAGACATTGTGACCACTGCAGTCGATCAGTAGCTTCAGTGCTCACAAGCTGAGTGCCAGAAGACTGAAGACCACAGAAGAACCGGAGTGAGGACCGGCAGCAGAATTGCTGGAACGAAGGTTGGTGCAGAGGTAAGTTTTTTTATTTTTCCCTTACATTGTCAGCAGCACACTTAACTAAAATTGTGGAGGTAGACCAACTCTTTAATGCAGCTTATTATTTAAGGCCAGGTTCACATTTGCATAAGAGTTTCTGTGGCAGATTCCATCACTAAAACCATTAAGAATAGAGTAGCAAGCAGCACTATTTTATCCGGTAAATTTATGAATCACATTAGTCAATGGAATCCACTGAAAACCGCTCTTGTCTGTCATGTAACAGATCTTGCACTGCCATTATTTTTATCTTTCCATTTCTATGGCGCAACAGAATACGGGAAATAACTTTTACTTGTTAAATTACTAGTAGATAACTTTCTGTAGAACTTGTAGAGGCTTTAGTGAATAACCACCCTGGAAGACTGGAGGATCTAAGTAGGTTCAAGATTCAGTGCTGATACATTTTTTTTTGTAAAGACCTATATTTTAAACATATAGTCCTGGCTGCCTTCAGTCACCTGGAAGCTTGCTATATCCTGCTTACAGTTTGAATTCCATAGTAAAACAGTATGCATTAGGTGCATATGCTTCACCTAGTGACAACTGCAGGCAATTAAAATAATTATCTCTAAGCAATAAGTAAAACTAAAAACAAATACTATGTAGTCTGAGGGTATGTTCACATGCCATATTTGGGGGGTGCACTTTGGCACATAATTGCGCTGCCATAGGTCCAAAGGACGCCCCGCAAATTCGGTAATTCTTAGGTCTTATTGAGAGCTATGATTACCTGCCATTTTCCCCCATGCTTATTATGCACCAGAAGAAAGAAGTGACATAATTACATATAGTTACATAGTTAGTACAGTTGAAAAGAAGACATACAGTGGGTACGGAAAGTTTTCAGACCCCTCTTTGCTTCATTGCAGCCATTTGGTAAGATCAAAAAATTCTTTTTTTTTGCTCTTTAATGTACACCTGCATCCCCATCTTGAAAGAAAAAAAACAGAAAGAAAAATTTCTTACAATTTTTAAACAAGAAAAAAAAATACACAGGGTCCTGTGCACACTTTCCATTTCCTTTCGATCCTTTTTGAGAGGGTTCTACTCCTTTTTTTGGATCCAGCGTTTTTAAATTAAAAGGCCCACCGCTATAAAGCCTCACAGCTCAAGGAACTGCCCAAGACTCAGAGCAAATTTGTGGTAAGGTACAGACGGGCCCAAAGGTTCAAAAGAATTTTGCAGCACTCAAGGTTTCCCCAAAGCACAGGGGCCTCCAAATCCCTAAAGGAAGAATTTGGGCACCCAACTCTTCCTCGACCTGGCAGTCCACCAAAACAAGCAATCGGGGGAAAGACCGGTGAAGGGGTAAAGAAAACCCCAAAAGCACGTGGCTGGGGCTCCAGAGATGCACAGAAGAGGGGAGAAAGTTCCACAAAGTCAAACTATCACTGCAGCCACCCCCAGTCGGGGCTTTATGGCACAGGGGTGCCGATGGAAGCCTCCCCATTCCAAGACATATAAAGCCACAAACAGTTGAAAAAAAAACACAAAAGGGACCCCAACTATGAGAAAAAGATTTTTGGTCTGTAACGAAGATTGAACTTTTGGGTTAAAACAACAGTAGTGTGGGGAAAAACCAGCACTGCTCACCCCCCTGCCAATACAATCCCAACATGAAACATGAGGGGGGCCATCACTAGGGGTTTTTTTTCAGCTGCATGACAGGATGACGGTTGCAATTTAAGGAAAAGAATGGGGCCAATACGAGATATCCTGGATAAAAACCCTTTTCCAGAGCTCGGAAACCCAGACGGGCCGAAGTTTCTTCTCCAACAAGACAATGACCCAACACACAGCAATATAACAAAGCAGTGGCTTCAGAACAACTCTGTGCCCATTCTGGACTGGTCCATCCCAAGCCCTGACCTAAACCCAATTAAGCATGGAGAGACTTGAAAATGGCTGTCCATCAACGTTCACCATCCAACCTGAGGGAACTGGAAAGGAAGAATGGCAGAGGATCCCCAAGTCCAGGTGTGAAAAACTTGTTGCATCATTCCCGAAAAGACTCATGGCTGTACTGGCTCAAAAGGATGCTTCTACGCAATACTGAGCAAAGGGTCTGAATACTTATGACCATGTTATATTTCAGTTTTTCTTGTTTAATAAATTTTCAAAAATATCTACATTTCTGTTTTTTTTCTTTCAATATGGGGGGGTGCAGAGTGTACATTAATGAGTAATAAAATGAACTTTTTTGATCTTTCCAAATGGCTGCAATGAAAGAAAGAGTGAAAAATTTAAAGGGCTCTGAATACTTTCATACTCACTGTATGTCCATCAAGTTCATGTCACTTATTGCTGGTGCTTAAGCAGCGGGAAAAATGAAGGTTTATGAGAGCCGGCACAGAGCAATTTAGAAGTACACACTGGCCAGCGGATACTTCTAACACACCCGGCATACAGCACATACAATATGTGCTGCTATATGCCGCAAAGACACCATGTGAACTCACCCTTATACTGCAGTGTCACTTTTCCTTTTATTTACAAAGTTATGTAGTCTAGAAGGTTAAAAAAGACATAGGTCTATCAAGTCAAACCTTTACCTCTACTTTGCTAACCCAGAGGAATGCAATAATCAGTATGAAGCAGATGTGAATTCTAGATATATGAGTGCGTCCTGATGCCGGTAGGCGGCTTTGAAGCGGGATCATGCTACACAGCCGCTGGGTGTTAGCGGCTAATTGCAGCTGTTTAACCCATTAGGCGCAGCGGCTAAGATGGCCGCAGGTCTAAATCAATGAGAAATGGAGCCGTGTACCGTTGCTCACTGCGATTGGGACATCAGTGGTGAAATCGTTGAATCTCGATCACCTAATATGGCAGCAAGAAGCCTTGTGAAGGCTTCCATCGCCGCCATGTTTTGAATTTCCCCCCTTCCAGCCCCAGGCAGGAAGTGGGGAAACCGCCATCTTTGTACACCCGAATGCATTGTCTATGCAATGCATTAAACTGTGTAAATGATTGTGGCCCCTAGTGGTGAAGCACCCTAGGGGGACTCAAAGTAAAAAAAAAAGTTTTAGAGTGTAAAAAAAATAAAAAAAGTAATAAAATAATTAAAAAGTTACACATATTTGCTATCGCCGCGTAAATGAAAGTCCAATCTATTACAATATAACATCAAATTAGAGTCATATTATTATGACTGTCTATCAGGAAGGGGTTAAAACTCCAGATAAGGAAATCAGAAAAGATCTCTGAAACAACCTCTTATCTCCAAAACCCATTACCTCCCTTCATCCAAAAACATATACTTAGTATCTGTATGTTAGCAAGAATTAGGGGACAGATACAAAGGGAATATAATTGCAAGATCAGACTACAAATGGTTCATACGTAGTCTGTAACTAAAGAAACCTGTTTTTAACAGATGGCTTGGATAAGAGCTGAAGACATAAAGCTGCACAAGATTTTTTTATCAAGGCTATTTGCAAAGTTGCTTTTTTTTATTTCAGATGCAGTGAAGCAATGATAAACGCTTGCAAGGTATATAATATGTAACCTCTAAGAATAAGGCAATTCTTCACATCAGTCAGGACATTAGGATAGAATATAGGAAGGCTGAAGGGCAGCAAAACCATAACTTTCTAAATTATTTCTCTAATACAAGCATGTATCCAAAGGGATATACAAAAGAGTATTGTTTGAGGAGCAATCCATCATTATGGACATTAGGATCTAATGGGATGTACAGTAAGTACTGATTATTAATATACTTTAGGAGTTAACAAGCCCATAGAACACATGCCACATTTAATCAAGACCATCACAGCCATATTATAGGAAGGGTAAAAGGGGTAGCTGCCTAGTGTAGCCTGCAATTTATAGACATCTTTTATGATCCAGTCCTTTCTTGACACTGGGACTAGTACTAGGACATGAAAGTCTGCTAGGATTTAATTATAATATGAAAAAATTACATGTGGCAGGATCAATGGTGATACAGATTTTACTAAAGATTATTGCTAAAGGTCTGAGCTTTTTGTGCCATCAGCCCTGCCTGTTAGAAGAATTCCAGTGGCCAAATGTGCATGCATATTGCCAGAAGGAGAGATTGGTCAGCAATAATCTGAAATCTCTGGAAGGGCCCATCTCTTAAAGTATGATAAACTACCCTATGCCAGACATTATGAGGCAGAAGGATTCCATCCAAATGTTGATATCGGCAGGATTAATTTACTGGAGTTTGTCAGATGCAGGGTATTAACATTTTTATCCAGTGTCTTCCACCAAACTTGACCCACAGGCAAGTATTTATAGGAAGAGGCAGCAGTTCTTTCCCATCTGTGGGGCCTAAGGTCAACAACCATGTTTCAGATTTTGCATTGTGGGCCAAGAGAATCAAATTACACCTCCGCTGGCCCTGCCCTGAGCAATACCCAATACTTACACGTATTCATGACACTCCAATTTATAGTTTGGTTTCTCAGATATCCATATTTTAAGCACTGATGCTACAGTTTGAGAGACTGTTGACACAATACTAGTGTAATTACAGGAAACAGGGAATGGTGATCGATGCACTTCTTATAGGAAAATCTCTGCAATGCTATTATGTGAACCAACATTCTCATACATATCACATTTGTTTTTGATTTGAAATCCTTGACTCCACTTTCCCACACCTTATACTCTTAAGTTATATTTAAATCTATTTTGAACTAGAAAAACATTCAAACGCAGTGACTCAGATAACACGATCAGGCGTATTTTTGTACCTGATTTTCCAAAAGACAAGAGTGACTCATCCACATATTGAATGCAACATGTTGGAGTAATATTTTTTTTTTTTTGTTGCATTATTTGTCTTCTATCAATAACCAGGCACATTGACACTTATAAATCTAATTCCTTGAGTGGTAAAGAGGTTTATGAGGAGAACTCGGTGATGATTCATTCATCTGATTCATATTTTATTTTGTACCAAATTCTAATCACATACATTGGGAAATGTTATTTGTACAAGAGTTTTGCCAGGGAGAGATGAAATCTGTTCAGTGCCAGGCACTTAACTGTTTTGCTGGCATCTCTTCAGCCTGATGTCATCACTTTATCCATTATTGGATGTTGCAATTATAATACTCAATTTAAATAAGTTTAAAGGAGTAAGACGGTGTCATGTACCCTCAAGAAAATAAGTGTGGTTAGCCCAACGCACTATGATAATTAGGCATTAAAGGACTGCATGCAGAAGAGTGAGTTGATGATGGGTGCACTAAATATTTAGACCCAAAACAAAAGGGCCCCCTTTTGTCTACTACAACAATCCTTAAAGCTTATGACATCCTCTGAAATATCTGTTTCAGTAAACACTTGTGTGCCCTGTATAATAACAATTCAAAGCCTCTCTCTTTAAAGGGATTTTCACAAGTGTCTTTCAGATCATTTTTGGATCCTTTTTCAGACCAAACACATCTAACAATGGCGGGGATTTACTTGCTTTAAATGTAAAACCCACGCATTCAACATATGTGTTTACATATGTCTTGGGTGCGTTTAATGGATCCATTCAAAGGATTGACATGTCAATTCTTGATCCGAAAGACACAGCAGACACCCTATATAAAACATGGGGTGTTTTTTCTTTCTACTGCAGCCAAAATGCATCCAAACACACAGCACACTGGGTACGTGTTGGATGCATTTTACGCAGCGCTTTTGAATAAATTTTTCAGATCTGAAAAATGTATTCAAAACGCATTGTGAACATCCCCTAAGTCTGTACACTCATTAATGACTGATCGTTAAAAAGCAGCCATATGACATCCCTAAGGGTATGTTCACATGGCGTAATTGCGGCTCATACAGTACGCGCCGCAATATGCCGGGCGTGCTCTGGCAGAGCGGGGAGGGGGGAAAGCCCGCCGGCCCCATTGACATGCATTACATGTCATTTTTCCCAGATAAAGGGAATTCCCAGGGGTTTTGGGGACACAAGTTACATGGGCAAAAGAGTGAGTTTTAGACATAAACAGCTTCATAAGCTTCATATATGTGGCCCAATGTGTCTGACTGTGGACTGGTGGGGTTCAACTTTTTAAGGATGCTTTTGTAAACTCTTCCAGCCTGATGAGCATCAGCAGCTCTTCTTCTAAGGTCCTCCAACACTGCACATACACAAACTTTTAATTTGGGAAAATATTCATTCAAATGAATGTATGGGTATGACCAATAGATTGTGCAGGTTTACAAGCAGAGCCCACATGATTGCACATGGAACCAACTGTATATTCGAGCTGGCTTCATACATTTTGGTCGGACAATTTTAAACCCTTTTTGGGAAAATTGCAACAACACATTTAAGGGAAGCACAGAGGGATAGAATTCTTCTGTCTTTATTAGCACCCCGCTAGCACTGCGGGTCCCAATAACTCCATTTTAATTTCAAAGCCTAACAAAGGCTTTTGGGTTGTCTGTGATGTTACCATACCCGGCTATGTCTGAGGGTACAGCCTGCAGGGGATTTACATTAATCCCCTGTTTTATACACAATCAAGCAATTGCAGAATCTAATCCCATATGGGGGCAATTAAAAAAAAAGTCAAAAAAGAGTAAAAAAAAAATACGCACACCCCTCTTTATCCATTACAAATGCCAATTGCCCCCTAAAAAAGTGAACATATTTGGTATCGCCGCCTGCATAATGACCTAAGCTATAAAATTTAATCCACACAATGTATACATAAAAAATGGCAGAATTGGGATTTCTGTTCATTCCACAAAAAGTCTTACATAGCTTCATCAAGAAAAGATAGAAAAGTTTTGGCTATCAGTATATGGTGATGAATAAATATTGTTTTATACACAAAAAATTTTTTTTTTTTTAAAGTGCTGCAACTTATTAGCTATCACTGTAAAACCAGCATGCCATTTATACTGCCCAGTGAGCAATGTAGAAAGTAAAAATAAAAAAACAATACTACCAAGATTGTTGTATTTTCTTCTTCCAGCCTCCCAAAAATGGAAATGTTGTATTAATGAAACTCAAAAAAAAGGGAAAATTGCTACTTTTTTTCAATTTTTATGGTCAATGCCATAACTGTAAAACACCTGTGAGCCCAAAATGCACAATACACCACTAGATAAGTTCCCTGTTGTTGTTTCTGAAATGGGGTGACTTCTGGAAAAGATTAGCTTGTACTGTTATTTTGGGGGTTTTCAAATGCAAAGTGGCACCCACCAAAATTTGCATTCCAAAAGCCAAATAGTGCTCCCTCCATTATACGCCCTGCCATGCGCCCATTTTACCCACATATTGGGTGTTGCCGTTCTTAGAAGAAATTGCATAACAAAATTTGAGCTGAGTTTTTTTCAGAATTCTTTCTAAAAATCAAGCATTTTCAGCTAAAATTGCATATTATTAGAAAACATTTAAATTTTCATTTTCACAGCCTACCTGTAATGAAATATTGAAACAGCTGTGAGCATAACTCACCACTTCTGGAATTTTTTAAGGATGTATTTCCAAAATCATTTTAAAGGTTTTTAAGTTTATTATGGGTCCACAAACCGTAATATGCCCCAAAAAATATTTTAATAAAAAACCCCCAAATCCCATGCCAAATAGCGCACTAGAGCCACATATGGGATATAGCTAAAAACATCATGATCAGGAGAATCAAATTTGAGTTGTGTTTTTCTGTTGACATCTACTGTGCTCCAAAGAATAATGGATTAAAATGCAAAATTTGAAAAAAAAATTGAAATTTTTAAATTCACTACCATTTTGCTTTAAGTCCTGTCAAACACCAGGTTAACAAACTTCCTAAATGCTGTTTTAAGTAGTTTAAGGTTTCTTAGATGGAGTAATTTATGGGAGTGTCTAACATACAGGCCCCTCAAAGTCACATGGACTGGTCCCTAAAAGAACTGGACTGGTCCCTAAAAAAAATCTATGTTGCAAATTTTCTTTAAAATGTAAAAAAATTGCTACTAAATTTTTAAGCCCTCTAATGTCGTAAAAAAAATTAAAATTTAAAAATGACGCCATCACAAAGAAGATATATAATAAATGCTAGTTATAAAATATTTTGTGTGGTTTAATTGTCTTACACACAGAAATTTCGAAAAAATTTGAAAATTGTACATTTTTCAAAATTTTGCAACATTTTCATATCTTTCACAAGTAAACAAGGAATGTATTGACCAAAATTTATCACTAACTTAAAGCACACGGGAAAGCAAAGCAAAATCACACGGCTAGATAAAAGCATTAAAAAATAATTTCGACATACAGTGACACCTGTAAGATTTGAAGAATAGGGCTCTGTCATAAAGGTTAAAACTGGCTTCGGCAGTATGGGGTTAAATAGAAAAGGTCGACCTCTGACACTTGATTTTTATCCCATTGATTGAAAACACTTTACCTTAATTTCACCATCAAATAATCTGCTGATTCCATGGTTCTCATACTTTTGCCACTAAAATCTATGTGATATTGGATCATTTTCCTCAATGAATGAAAGACCAAGGATGACTTGTCCCATTAGGGCAGCAACTTTTTTTGGTGTATTTTGCGCCAAAAATTTGCTGATGCCCTGTTCTCCATATAAATGAACTGTAGTACACAAAAACGCCAGGCAGAACGCATTTGAATGTACCTAAAGTAGGCGCATCAAATAGGCTAACAATGCTATGCTTTGCACCTATGCACATTAATTATACTATGCAAGGTATACCATACGCCAGATTTTTGACAGGTTCTTTCATTCAGGCGCAGTATACACTCATTTAATGTGCCTTAAAACTGGCATGGAGGCGTCTCTTTTCTGACATGTTGCCTCAAGTGTTCTATTTTGTATGTTTTGAATTGGAACAACTGTAACCTACCAAAGAAAATCAATTTTAGTGCCCACGCTCAATCTATAAGCACCATGGCCACATCCACTTCTAATTGCATGATAAATTATGCTGGTGCCATTTTGCATAGAGGAAATGTAATCAATAGCATCTACAAGGTTATTTGTGACTCCTCCCATGAAAAATAGGTCCTTATGGCAAATGATTGGATCTAAAATTTATTTAAATGTGATTGTTTTCAGTTGGAACACTGTGGCCCTATACTGGTAGAGGATATTATTGTGCCCAGATTACTGCAATATCCTCTGCTATCATGGTAGACCAGCTAATGCTGAATACAAAGTGGTTGTCCAGGAAGTATTCCTTACATCCCTTTTCTAAACACCACATCTCCTAGAGATTAGAGATCTGTTTTTGTGGTTTATGTGCTATTTTTGATGTACCACATTTTCATTTATTTGGGATAATGGACTGTACTTGCCACAGTAAGAGATTACTGCCCTGTCCATAGGGAACTTACACTAACCAAGGCCAGTACAAGGACACAAATTGAACTGAATGTAATTTATGGATTAAAATAAATGTCTTTGTAGAACGCGGTGGACATCAAAGCAGTTCATAGTGCTGAGGGTACCAGAGTCTGGAACTGTGGCTATCTTAAAGCAATGACCTATGTGATAAGAGAAGGTTATTGTTGGGTGGCAGTGGACATACTGTTTATTTTTAGAACTGCACATGTAAGAAAAGGTAGAAAAAATAAGAAGTATTAATAAATAACTAAAGATGTAGTAGGGTTTTAAATAATGGTCTTCCCACAGCCTACTTCTTCAACTTTTTCATTGCTGTTTACTATACCGAAGAAACTATTATAATAGTTGATGTATCAAGGATCTCTCCCAGTCTATATGGAAACCAAAGGTCCAGTGTTGGAGCTGGTGGATGTTCATGTTTTGATGTTTTTTGAGGTCTTCAATAGTTTTGGAATACTCATATTTTGTGTCCACAAATGATTAGTTGTCACAGCATTGTCTGCATTGGGTCAGTTTTGCTTAGCCAGTGTTTTCGAACTTAATTCCAGGAAGGTTTAAGCCTAAATTAAATATTGTTTTAAGCATCATACAATTATTATTGCTAAATTATTTTTGCTAGGATTAAAATCAGCATTTGTGTAATTTCAAGCATCAAGTACAAAGTATAGCTATTCAACCACAATTGCCTGCTGATTGATGTCAGCAGAGAAAGACAGTTGTTAAACACTTGGTGCAGGATAATCGTTTCGTCTGGCAAGATGCATATAACCACTTCAGACAACATACCACAGAGACTGGCTCAAGTCATAGATCTTCACTTTTCGTATTTTTGTCTAGGACTAATATGGCAAGATATTTGAGAATTTACTAAGAATTGCTTTTATAGAGGAGACGCCAATGAATGTCTCCCTTAATCTACCAGAAACATGTGGAGGTTAAACCCAAAAGTACTGTATAGTCAATACTTGCAAATGCCCCAATGTTCCAAGTTCCCAAAGGAAAATCCACCACTAATAAACTAGTTTAAAGATTGTCATCTCTCACAGGGCCAAGCAAGGGGGACTGTGAGGGTCGGCAGCTGCCAGCACTGACACTTATAAGCTGCCTGCCACCGAATGTTATTTACTGTGGACAACTCGGGCTAAGGTGAAACATATTGATGCTGCTGCTGCGGTGCCATAGGGGGACGAAGCTTCCTCCCTCAGCCCTGGAAGGAAAGCAAAAAATTGGTGGCGGAGAAAAGGTGGGAGCAGAGCCTGTGAACTGCCGACTCGCAGCACTGGAGACCCGTGGCAGGAAGATACAGTAACATCTCCAGCTAAGTAACATGGGGGAGGAGGGAACCCCTGGAGGGAATTGGTGGAGGGCTTTAGCAGAGACTTTAATATCTCCTGGGAGCCTTTCCAAGCTGAATTCTGTTGGGCGCCATCCTGTCATAGATTGGCCCGGGTGGAAAAGGGTGCGAAAAGTTCCTGGGCCCCCAGAGCCATCTTAAAACTTGCTCTAGCTCAAGCGGAGGAGCCTGCAGGCTCGGATGTTTAAACCCTGCAGATAAGGATATTTGGAGACCAGGATCCTCTTTAAGGCTTATCTACTCTGTGCTGCCATATAGAGCCTCTATATACCCGCTAAATAATATGTGATTTGAAACACAAGTCAGTTTGCTCTGAACTCCTTCAGGAGCTCTGTTCCATTATCAGTCATTTGCTAGACTGGTTGCTACCTCTTCTGTACTCCAGTTATATTGCCAACTGCTATTCTTCTCATATGGACACTATAAGTTAATGCCGAGAACCCAGATCTCAGGGGGTTAAATCTCTAGTCTTACTGCAATCCCAAGTCTTATTGCCAAAATTTAACTGCTACTGACCCCTGCGGGCCCAAAACTTCTGAACTACAACTTGCTGCTCTTTAGTTCTATACTGCTGTGGCTTTGATTTTGGATTGTGTTTGTCTAAACCCAAACCCGGGGACTTCTGCCATAAGTTTTTTCTCTCCTGCTCCTCTGCATGTGATCAATCTTCTTGTAGGACTGTATAATATTCATTTGCAGTATATGCTCTGATATATCTGTCAAAACGGTATATTATCCTGGGACTCAGATCAAACCCACTTCTTATATCATCTAAGACTTTGGTTGCAAGCCCATTTTACAGCGTGTTCTAATTCTCAATACCATAAATTTGCTGGGGGTTTGGTACCTGCTGGCGAATTGTATAACTAAATACTTTTTACATTATAATCCTTTGTTGCTGTTCTAAATTTCAATTGGGAAACGTCCCGACCTATTGGAACTCACTACGGTTCTATTTCTGTCAAATTTTATAAGTAACCGACTGAAGCCCTTGTGTTCCCTGATCTCTATGATAATACCATACTCCCTGTCTTGCCACTTTAGAGTGCTGGTCCAATCCAGTATGGGTAGGAATAGGAATTCTACAGCGCCTGCTCCCGCACAAAAGCAACCTACAATGGACACGATGAGTCAAACTGATGATCCCTCTCAATTGAATCCTCCACCAAATGGTGCTTTTGATACTGAAAAAATCATGGCGGCCATTGCAAACTGCCAGACTGCGTTAACCACTAAAATTGATAATCTACAAATGGACGTTAACAGACTCCGTTATGATATGGATCAGATCAAAGAAAGAGCTGTAGAGGCTGAGCGCAGAATCAGTGGAGTGGAGGACACTTCGAGCTCTAACCGGGAAAATCCATTCATACGCTACAGCAGCAAGTAAAAATTCTACAAGCTAGGGCAGGGGGACGCTGAAAATCGCAGCAGACGTAATAATTGTGCGAATTTTTTAGGTCTGCCAGAACGAGTGGGGGCTCTTCCCCAGAAGAGTTTTTTGGAGCAGTTTACTCAAGGAAATCTTGGCCCCTATTGAATTTTCATCCAGTTTCGGGGTTGAGCGAGCCCACCGTTATCCCGACAAAATCGTTGCCTCCGTGGGTGCTCCACCTCGCCCTTTTATTTTGAAGTCCTTAATTATAGAGACAGAATCTAATACTTTCTGCTGCGAGAAGAAAAGGGGGACATTCCCTACGAGAATAACAAGTTGTCTTTCTTCCCGGATTTGACTTCTGAGGTGTAGATTTGAATGCGGCAATTGATACATTTACGACTCGCTGAGGGAGGCTGGATCAAGTACGCCTTTTATATCCCACTAGACTGAGGGTTCAACACCGAGACCGTACGTTCTTCTTTGAAAACACCTGAAGAAGCATCGGAGTGGATGGATAGGCGGTCGCCGGACCGGCGCTGAACAGTATCAGAGAAACCCTGTAATGTGGACTCATTTTGGGGAAAGCTTATTGCCTTTTCTGTGTTTCTCGTTATGCAGGTTGCCTTATCTTATCTCTGTTACCCTGTGATTTGTGTTTTCATGGGGGTCCTTTCCCTCTATAGGAGCGGAGAAACAGATTTCTTCACAGGTTTTTTCTTTTCTTTTTCTAAGCGGCACAGTTTTTCACGTGCCTTCTGGGTGCCTCTTTTTTTGCACCTAGACACAGGTCACTTGCACCCTTGGTGCTTTACACAATTTCTGTTTTTTAACAGTTTAGATATGTTAGGGATTGTAGGCTCGGGCAGGTTGGGTGGCTTTGAGCAGGGTGGGGGGTGGCTGATTTCTGGCCCGGTTGGCCAAGTTGGGGTCTGGTGCTTTTGTCGGTGTGAATGGTTAGTGTGTGTCGGTCTCTGGTCTGTAAACTGTCTGGGTGGTATTCTCGGGTCCTCATATTGCGATGGCGGATTGCAAAATAGTGTCTGGAACGTCCGGGGGTTAAACTGCAAATTGAAAAGAGCACTTGTTTTGCTATGTTAAAACTCATAATCCTAGTATTGTTATATTTCAAGAAACGCATCTTGGGGGGAAAAAAATTTCCTAGCGCTGAAGAGGCCTTGGATAGGGATGGCATACCACACGGTGTACTCTAATTATGCCCCGGGGGTCTGGGTTCTGATTAGCAAGTCTTACCATTTCAATTACAAGCTCTGCATATAGATCCATCGGGGAGATATGTTCTTCTACATGCAAAATTGTGGGGTTCTGATTTTCTTATAGGTGGAATTTATGTTCCGCCTCCCTTTTGCAGGGGTCCTGGATGCATGATGGCAAAGGTCTCGCAATATCCAGGGGACACCGCTGTCCTACGGGGGGATTTTAACGCCACGTTGATCGGGACCTGGACCGTCTCCCCCCCCAGTTATCGAATAATAGAAACCTCAAGGAATGGGCTGATACACATGGCCTGGTAGAGGCATGGAGATGGTTACACCCCCGGGGATAGGCAATTCTCTTGTTTTACACGGCTCATAATTCTCTTCCCCGACTGGGATTTGGCCTTTGTGTAAAGGAGATATTGCATATGATATCGAATGCAGAATACCTACTCGGGGGATATCAGATCATGCACCTTTAAAACTGATAATAGCCTCACCAGCGAGGGCCTCGGAGAGGTTATGGAGGGTTAAATCCAGGTGGCTAGAGGGGGCCAAAGTACTTTGGGTGCATGCCGAGAGCAGGGGAGAGACATACTGGAGTATAAATGAGGGCTCCGTAAACCCCCTGGTGGAATGGGATGCCTCAAAGGCTGTGCTTAGGAGCTATTCATCCACAAGAGCCTGACTTAAGGGAGAAAGAAGGGGAATTGGAAGCAAAAGTCTTGGAGAGGGAAACGGCATATGTGCAGGACCCATCTCAAAATACTAAGGACTTACTATTAGTGGCTCAGAGGGACTATTCGCTGCATCGGACAGAGTACACTCAGAAGCGACTTCTCATGCAAAAAACAAATATCTTTGTGGAGGGTGATAAAAATGGTAGGCATTGGCATTTTTGGCCAGAGCGGAAACACCGGTGACAGTAGTGGCTAGTGTGGTTGATGCGGGGGGAGTGGTCTGGTTTGGATCCAGGGCAGATTTTTGAGCAGTTTGCTTTATATTATAGGGGACTCTATGCCTCGAAATTAACTTACAAAAGATAGGGAAATAGCCCCCTTTCTAGACACGGTGGATATACCCGTACTATCCAGTGAAGAGACAGAGGATTAGCAGCTGATATATCGGGAGAAGAGATCAGCAGGGCTATAGGGAAATTGGCGACTCATAAGACGCGGGACCTGATGGGTTTCCAGCAGAATGGCATAAACAAGACACAGAGCAATGGAGTGGGAGGTGGAGAGGTTGTTTGCTGGCGGCAGATATAGCGGACCCCCGCCACCTTCCTTCTCTGAGGCAGTGATCACAATAGTCCACAAGCCAGGCAGACCCCTGATCAGTGCGCTCATATAGGCCAATTTCCTTGCTTAACCTAGATGCAAAGATTATGGCGAAAGTTTTGGCTATGAGCTAAATGGGGTGATTCTATCATTAGTTGGCACAGACCAGTCCCGGATTTATGCCAGGGAAAAATGCTGACATTAATCTGAACGGCTATTTACCAACCTGAAAGTCACCCACACTAATGCGGGGTAGAGTGATCGCTGCCTTTAGACAACGAAAAAGCTTTTGACTCTGTTGAGTGGAGGTTCATGTGGATACTGTTTTTCACGGATGGGGATTCCTTCTAGTTTTATTAAATGGCTGCGCCTATTGTATTTGCAACCCACGGCGAGAGTCAGATAAATGGATGCTTTCTCCCCCTTTCCCATTTGGGAAAAAGGGCCCCTAGGAGGGGTGCCCACTCTCACCGCTGCTCTTTCGCCCTCATTATGGAACCACTATCAATTTGATTTTAATGTTTCATGACGGCTTTAGGGGATGGTTGGTTGCAGGTCTTGAAGAAAAAATATCGTTGTATGCAGATGACATGTTGGTGTATTTGGGAGATCCAAGGGCCTCTTTGGAATGTTTGCTGGAAACGGTGAATACATTTGGGAATTACTCTGGCTTGCGGGTAAACTGGGGGAAATCCATACTGTTTATGCTAGATGACCTTGACCTGAGCTTGGTAACTCCTAGCTCCGCCCTTCAAATTGTCACGCAATTTAAATATTTGGAGTGATTATACATAAGAATTTTCTAATTTTGGTGTGCTAAACCCCAGCCAGTTGTGAAACAGGTGGAGTTGAGGCTGGGAAATCATGGGCCAAACCCCCACTCTGTCCCTTTTTGGGAAGGGTGAAGTAGTTAAAATGGTAATATTACCCAAGCTCTTATATATATACAGGGCGGCCCCGGGGTTGATTCCCAAGTCGCATTTCAAGCTGTTAGACAAACTGTTTTTCTCTTTTCTATGGGGAGGCGCCACGCCTCGTCTGAGCAGGGCTACACTTAAAGCCCACATGACCAAGGTGGGCTTGCATTTCCTGACCTGTATGTCTATTATTGTAGCGATCCAGTTGACATATTTTATCAAAATGGTTCCGGGGTAATACGAATGACCCATCTGTGTGCTAGAGGCAGCCTTGATAGGCTCACTTGAGGGACTTGCCAATCTGCCTTATAGAGAGGGAAATTGCTTCCGACATTATTATACACCAATGATGAGTGCAGCTGTGTCGGTGTGGAGAATTTTATTCACCCTTACGGACATAGTGGCGAGGACAGTGCTTGGGGCCCGGTTGTTTCCCTTGTGGTGTAACAGGAAAACTGCCAGAACTAGTAGAGCTGCCAGACTATGGTTTCTGGGCTGCCCGAGGAGTGAAATACCTTACGCAATTGTATAAAGATGGGGTATTCTTGACATTTGCAGAGATGCAGCTACAGTTTGACCTTCCTAGGGGATCCTTTTTTCGATACCTACAGTTAAGGCATGCGTGTGTGGCGCAGTTTGGGGGGATTGTAGTCCAGCTTGAATACGGATACTTAGAGGCCATTTTGAGCGGGTTACCCTTAAGAAGCCAGTTTCTTCCATCTACAAAGCTGTTATGGTCTGTCAGGTCTCCCCTCTGGCGGTCTCCTTCGAAAGGTGGGAGAGAGATGTCCCAGTCTTACCAAATGATGCGCTCTCTGAGTGAGGAGCCTCTTGGCGTCTCTCAGTTTTGAGTGCCAGGGATCAACTGATCCAAATTAAAATGGCTCCATAGGGTTTTATCTTACACCCGTTAGATTATACCAGATGCATTGCTTGTACTCCACGGGTTGCTCCCCGGGGTGGGGCAGAGAGAGGAACTTTGATTCACATGGTGTGGGAGTGCCCGATTCTGCAAAACTATTGGCGGGAAATTCACTGTTTTTTGAATAGGACACTGGGTTTCCCTAATGTGTGTTCACCTGAAAACGCCTCTTAGGTATTGTAGAAGATCTAATTCCGGGTAAATCAGACCGCACCCTTTTTTCTGCTCTTTTCTCTTCTATGCCAGGAAAAACATTTTTTTTAAATTGGAAACCGCCAAGGTCCCTACTTTAGAGCAGTGGAAACAGCTGGTTAATGCGGAACTCCCAGGTACAAGATCACATATGCTGCAAATGGCATCCCCCAAGCGTTTCCATACAGTTTTGGGGCAATTGGACTGCAGCTCAAACGATGTGAATGGCAATGGATGGTGTTAAGGGGGGGCCATGAACCGACCGACAAGTGTGAATGGAGATTGATTGTGATGGTGTGAATGTATGACATAGAGGCATGGCATGACTGAAAGCACTTGAGGAGAATACTACAATTGCATGGGCGATCTATTCCTTTTTGTCATTGTCATTTATTTGTATACTATATATAAATTTACTACTGAAACGTGTTTGAATGTATACCTCCTGAATCATTATCTGGACACCAGCTGAATGTATCATATGTATAGTTGCTATTGCCGATTCCTCCTTTGAAATTGTATACTCCCCTAACTTTGAAGTACTTGTAATGCCTCTGTAGAACATGTGAGAATGTTGGTTTTTGTCTTTTTGTGTCTATTTGGAAAATTCTAAAATAAAGCCTTATAAAAAAAAAAAAAGATTGTCATCTCTTATCTTCTAGGTTGCTGGCCACAGAGAAGGTAGTCACACCTGCATGGCATCTTCTTTCTCTTCTATGGAAGTTCTGAATACATCCAAGTGAAAACACTATTCGGAACTCCTATATAAATATACAGGGGATCAGAGTCACAGATGCAACATTGCTAACTGATTTCAAAGACATTGTGGTTTTATTTTGTTGTAGAAAAATTTTAAGCGAAAAAAACATTTCAAAATCATCAAATGTACAGTTAGGTCCATATATATTTGGACACTGACACAAATTTAGTTTTTTGTACCTGTTTACTGAAACATATTCAAGTTATAGTTATATAATGGACATGGACATAAAGTCCAGATTTCAGCTTTCATTTGAGGGTATCCACATTAAAACTGGATCAAGGGTTTAGGAGTTATAGCTCCTTAACATGTGCCCCCCTGTTTTTAAAGGAGTTTCAAGTGAAAGCTGAAAGTCTGGACTTAGGGGGACATGTCTGAAAACTGTCTTGGTCTAAGACTTTTCTTGTTGCCCATAGCAACCAATCAGCGTTCCCCTTTTATTCCATATAGTGCTCTGAAGAAATTAAAGGGGAACCCTGATTGGTTGCTATGGGCAGCAAGAAAAGTCTTAGACCAAGACAGTTTTCAGACATAAACTATTTACTATTTTGCCATAGGCAAACTTGAACTCTTTGAAATTTTCTATCTATTCTACACTAAAACTTAACTTTTATTATATAGATCTATATAAACACACCTATATATTCACTACTTTAAAAGCCTGACTTCTAACCTCACTAATTCTTGTTTAAATTATCTCTATGTAATGTTGCGCTTCTATCAAAAAATTTTTCCGTATATAGTGGAACACCACCTATATCAATAACAGGGGAATCCCTATATAGTAGTGATTTGCTGACTATCAAAACATCTAGCTGGGCCAAAATTCCCTATTGTAATGGGCAATGCAAAAATATAGAGCTCCCATATTAACCCTCTGCAGCGGGTCAATCAAAAGGTAAAGAAGTCAAAAAATTAAAATGCTGTGCCTGACCTCCCCAATATGTTTCACCAGCTCACTGGCGTCATCCTCTATCCCCTGATGACGCTAGTATATTTAGAAGTCACTCTTTAATCTTTTATATTCCCAGTAGAGTTTAGTGTTTTTTTACAGTTTTCAGACATGTCCCCCTTAATGTTCTTGTCCATTATATAACTATAACATAACATGTTTCAGTAAACAGGTGCAAAAAAAAAAAATTGTGTCAG
The DNA here is from genome assembly GCA_025379985.1 of Phyllomedusa bahiana. Lineage (NCBI taxonomy): Eukaryota > Metazoa > Chordata > Amphibia > Anura > Hylidae > Phyllomedusa > Phyllomedusa bahiana. The sequence continues at coordinate 80,614 of JAODAL010006597.1, read as the reverse complement.
TGTCCAAACATATATGGACCTAACTGGATGTAAAGCACTCTGAATCACTGTAAAACATTTAAAATGATTACATTAAATATTAATTCTTTCCTGCCCTGTGTCGTAACAGTACAGGAACCTTAAAGGGGTTTTGCCACGATTTAATGTTGACGTGGGATCCTCTAAAATGGGTATTTAATCACTTTTCTAAATATATGTCATTAAAAAAAGTGAAGCCTGTGACAGCTACAGCCTTAATTAGATGCCCTAGGTTACCTGAGAGTTTACATTAGACACGACCAGGACACTGATCTGGCCGCACTTGCCTTGTCTGCACTTCTTATCTCCTGGCAGGGAACATGAACGAGCTTTTAAGGGACTTGTCATGATCATGCCTGACAGAACCTCAGCTTTGGGCTCTGTTCGCCGGCCACGGCCGTTGCGACGGAAGCCCTGGTTTCTTACTTGATGTTTTGTATTGTATTCACTAAGTGTGAACTGTGTTCTCCTCGCTCCTTGCTTGATTGATTCCTGGCCCATGCCCTGGCCAGGAATCCTCCAGCACTCTGGGAGTTAATGAGTTTCTCCTTTTTGATTGACAACCTTCTGTTCCTATCCAGCCTTGTGTTTTTTTCCACCTATGACCTCAATCCTGCCTCCCTTGGTTCCCTATATTAAGGTTCATTTCACCTTCATCATTGCCTGCTATAGTGGTCTTCTGCCTGTAGCTAGCCTTGACTTTATGCTGTCCTTTCTGTTACCTGACCCTGCTGTGCTTCTGACCATTCTCTCTCCTAGTGATTTGGTACTGTTGCGCCCGACCGGTATTGACCTTTGGCTTGGACCCCGGTTTTACTCTTCTGTCTCAGTTTTGTACCGCGTTACCCGACTGTTGCCGACTTTGGACCGCCTGACCACGCTTATTGTTCTGTGTCTGTTTGCCCCGCTGTGTCACACGTATATCAGTGCAGCGATCAGTCTTCTGGTTGGGGCCGACCATTAAGGAGCCCGGGTTCCCCAAAAGGCAGGGACAGGGCTGGGATCAGAGTCAGGGCCCACTTGCCCTGTGTCTGTGCATGTGTCCCTGACCGGTCCCTGACTTTTATAGCAGGCCCTTACCCTAATCAACTCCCCCGGCGGTTTAAAAATGAGTACCGAACTTGTCGGTCACCGCCCGCCTGGAAGAGTTGTACAACTCAGTTCAGGGCATGGCGGGCTTATTAACCAAATCTCGCAACGTCTGGATGCCATAGCTACCTCGCACCCAGTCTTGCCGCCCCTTCTGTGTCCATACCTCCCCCTTTGTGTTTTGAATCCTAGCGCCCGTTACAAATCCAAGATGCTGTTGCCGGATCGCTTTAAATGGAAACCCAGACAGGTTCCAAACTTTCGGGGAAATCCTGTCACCTGTTTTTCCGCTTCAATTTTTTTCCCACTGAAGCGAAAAGGTAGCAGTTGTGGTGTCTCCCCTCCAAGGGCCCACCTCAGGTTTGGGCTTTAGCTATGCCTCCTGAAGCCCCAGAATGGAGTTCGATTAAAAGATTTTTTCAGGCTTTAGGCCATGTCTATGACAATCCCATCGTGTGGCTGGGCGGGAAACTCACCTGCTATCTATTCACCAGGGTCGCCGCTCGGCTGAAGACTATTGTTCTGAGTTTCGCCAATGGTGTACCATGACCGGGTGGTCTGACCAACCCCTTAAAACCCTCTTCAAAACAAGGTCTATCTGATGCGGAAAAAGGATGCTTGGTCAGCCATCCAAACCCTGAACCTTAAATGACTTTATGACCCTAGCCGTGACTATTGACAGAAGACTAAGAGAGAGACGCAGGGAAAAACAAGGGGGGTCGACTGTTCCGTTTAAGTCAAATTTTTCTGTAAAACCTCCTGTTGTCTTCTCTGAAAATTCTCCTCTTCTATCCTTCATCCCCCACCCCTGAGGAAGAACCCATGATGTTGGGTTTTACAATCTGTTTGCCACGGAGGAGACATGGTGGAGAATGCTTTGTGCTTGTATTGTGGAAAACCTGACCATTTTCTGAGAGACTGTCCGACCGACCCAAGCATTCAAGGAAACGCTGAACGCCTGAGGAGTTTCCAGGAAGGTAACTCAGGTTAAAACAGGTACTCCTAACTCTGGTAATAAGTTTTTTTGCCTGTAACCTTGGTCGCTAATTTGAAGAATTTCGCTTGTCAAGCTAATGATTGACTCAGGCGCTGCTGTTTAGTTTATTAGTAGGGTCTTTTTGTCCAGGCCTTGGGTTTGGAACTACTTCCATTGAATGCTCCCTTTTTGGTTTCAGGGGTAGATTCAACCTCCCTAATTGGGGGAAGAATCAAATTTTGGACTACTGAGATCACTTTGAATGTTGGGAGTTCACATAAGGAAATACTTTCGTTTTTTGTCATGGAGAAATCGCCGCGGTATTATTTTTTGGCTTGCCTGGCTCCGCTGCCATAATCCTGTGTTTGACTGGAGAACCACGAGCTGATCAAATGGGTGACTCATGTGGTTTCTCATTGAAATCTGTTGATCCCTTGGTGTGTGCGGTAATTAATACTCACGATATTCAGAAGGTAAATCTGACATCTTAGATAGAGATGTTGCGGTAATTGCCTCCACACCAGCCTAATGATTATAAACCCTAGACCTTGCTCCGGGGGCAAGGCTTAACTTGTCTGCCCCGAAGCGGGAATCTATGCATTTATATATTAAGGAACCTGAATATTTTCGTTCTCCGGAAGTGTGCTCTCGACTACCGATTCACAGAATTTTGCTCTGTCTAAGCTGTCTCCCTTTTTCTATGAGGATTCCCATCTCATGTACGCTGCCACTACAGGTTGTGATACCAAAATCGAATCCAGAGTTTATCGACTGTGCACAGTCTGGGCTAGGAGTCCCTAAGACTCTTAAAAACGCTCAACAAACAAATCAATAAAAAACGCCGACCAGACCAAGGTACCTCCGTTTTCAAGTCCCTTTAAAAATTGTGCCCCAAGCCTAAAAAGGAAAAAATTGGTCAGGCCCCTCACACTAAACCAAGGGGGTCTATTGAGGGTCCGAGGCCCCTCCTAAAGGGGGGGTACTGTCATGATCATGCCTGACAGAACCTCAGCTTTGGGCTCTGTTCGCCGGCCACGGGCCGTTGCGACGGAAGCCCTGGTTTCTTACTTGATGTTTTGTATTGTATTCACTAAGTGTGACTGTGTTCTCCCGCTCCTGCTTGATGATTCCTGGCCCATGCCCTGGCCAGGAATCCCCCACACTCTGGGAGTTAATGAGTTTCTCCTTTTTGATTGACAAAACCCTTCTGTTCCTATCCAGCCTTGTGTTTCTTTCCACCTATGACCCCAATCCTGCCTCCCTTGGTTCCATATATTAAGGGTTTATTTCACCTTCATCATTGCCCGCTAAAGTGGTCTTCTGCCTGTAGCTAGCCTTGACTTTATGCTGTCCTTTCTGTTACCTGACCCTGCTGTGCTTCTGACCATTCTCTCTCCTAGTGATTTGGTACTGTTGCGCTCCCCACCGGTATTTTACCTTTGGCTTGGACCCGGTTTTAACTCTTCTGTCTCACGTCTCTGTACCGCGTTACCCGTACTGTGCCGATTGGACCGCCTGACCACGCTTATTGTTCTGTGTCTGTTTTTTCCGTCTGTGTCACACGTATATCAGTGCAGCGATCAGTCCCTTTTGGTTGGGGCCGACCTATTAAGGAGTCGGGTTCCCCAAAAGGCAGGGACAGGGGCTGGGATCAGAGTCAGGGCCCACTTGTCTGTGTCTGTGCATGTGTCCCTGACCGGTCCCTGACAGGACTGGTGGAAAAAGTCTCTGTCTCCTGTATAAAGAATCCACTAGTTCTAATGTAATTATCAGAGTAAAGATTGCAGATGCTCCCTGAGCAGCCCTTCTTCTCCCCCTCCTCCCCCACCCTGCAGCTTTAAAGGGACTGTGGAAAAATTATCTTTTGTCTCCTGTATAGAGAATGCACAGGTTGTAATGTAATTATCTTAGTAAAAATGCAGACGCTCCCTTGGCTCACTGTATCCATGAAGGAATGAAAGACAGCTGCCTGCCCGAAGCTAATCTCTCCTGAGCGGATAAGAAGCATAAAACAAAATCCATTAACTTGTGCACAATAGTTCTCCAAAACAATGTTTGCTTAGCCACAGAGACTGAGCCTCGGGAACATGCAGGGGAGGTGGTACTATGACATCACAGAGGAGGTACTTGTTTTTTTTAAACACAGAAACACAACGCCCCTCTTTTCAAGGCTCAAGGCTCAAATTCAGCCTGATAGCTGAGGAAATCCCTTCTTGGCAAAACCCTTTTAATTAAAAATACGCTCCAGGGAATGTGTCACCAGAAAATGGCTGTTTTTTTATTTTTTTTTATTTTTCACCTCCATCTTTTTTAAGAAAAATCCCCCAAATCCCGCAGTTTTCACTATGGTCTCTATGCCTAATAACAGTCTGATAATTCTGTAAAGCTCACTTCTCAGCAGTCTCCTCATTATTATCACAGGTAGGGTTATATATCAACAAAACGATACCCACCATCCACAACAGGTGACGGCTCCCTGGTTCTCCCTCTCTGGACAATGATCCTTACTCATACCTCATGGCCACACATTCTACTACAGTCAATGAGTCTTCTTCAAACCCAAAAAGGGTTTTTTTGGTTCCGGGGGGCTGCTGTAAAATATTAACCTAATTTCTGTTATTAGCAGGGCAAAAGGGAAAATTACTGGCGTGTGCAAAAAATAGAATGAACAAAAAATTACAACCAAAATATATTTGTATCAGTATCTGGTTTTAGTAATCAAAAAATAGGTGACCCAGTTCCTGTAGAACATAAAACCGTGCAGAACTGGAATGGGCTGAAAATTTTCCAAAAACATTCAAACAATTAATACCAAGCCTTTCTCTTTTAAAAATGTCCCCAAAAGTTTTAAATTTATAAAAAGGGATTGGGCCCTGTTATATTATCTTCTCCCCAATTTTTTTACCACAGAGATGAAAAGCATGTTTTCCGCAGAGTGCTGCACATTTCAAAATGTCTCTGTTAACCAGTATACATAAGCCTATGTACACACATCGGCTATGTTCCACAAATGGAAAAATCTGATGTGGAATCCGAGGCAACACCTTGGATTTCTGCTTTACATGTAAACTTTGCAGAGGCAGTTCTCGTCGTGCATTGACCAGATGCAATTATATTTTACATTGCTATAAAGATATATTAAAGGGGTTTTGCCAGGTTGTAATGTTGACGTGGGATCCTCCAAAATAAATTTATCACTTTTCTAAATATATTGATTAAAAAATTGCACCTGAAGAGCACAGGCTGCCTTACCTGCCTTATTTACTTAAAAGCTTCTATTAGATACGACTGAAAAAAAGCTGCGCCCGGGCTTGCGCAAGCACATTTCTTACTAGAAAGGGGCTGAAAAAGCTTTAAAGGCACCGGGTAAAATATTTGTTTTTGTATACAGAATCCACTATTTTGTATTTTGATTATTTAGTGAACATTTCACGATCCCTTATGGGTTTGGTGCTCTGGCTGTGTCTTTCGCTCTCTCACTAGCGGGGCTTTGTTTACATTTGCTTCTTAAATAAGGCACGTCCGGGCAAAACCCCTTAAAAAGAAAATAATCAGCTTAACCCCAAAAGGGGAAACACCCAGTTTGGGACCAAAGACAGAGCCCCATTTTTCAAATCTGAACATATGTCACTTTAGGTGGGAATAACTTTTTGATACTTTTACCTATCCATGTGGTTTAGAGATTGTTTTCTCATGACAATTAGTAATAAATTTTGGTCCATACAATCCTTTTTATAAAATATTGTGAACATTTTGAAAAATTTACCATTTTCAATTTTCAAAAATTTCTGCATGTAAGACAGTTCTTACACAAAATAGTTTATAACTAGGCTCTACCATATGTCTACTGTAGGTTGACTTCATTATTTAAATGTCTTTTTATTTTTTTATGACATTAAGGGGGGTTTGAAAATTTTTACAATTTTTCATATTTTCAGGAAAATTTGCACAACAGAATTTTTAAGGACCAGTCCAGTCCTGATGTGGCTTTAAGGAGCCTGTATATGAGATACCCCTATAAATGACTCCATCTAAAAGACTGCACACCTTAAAGTAGTCAAAACCGTGTTTAGGAAGTTTGTTAGCCCTCTGGAGGTTTCACAGGACTTAAAGCAAAGTAGGGGTGAATTTCAAAGTTTCAATATTTTTTGCTGATTTTCAATTTTTATCCATTATTCACTGGAATAAAGTAGATAACAGGGAAACATAGCCCAATAGTGATTCTCCTAATTCTGCTGTTTTTATAGATATATCATATCAGGCCTTAGTGCACTATTTGACTCAGCCAGAAGCTCCACAATAGGAGGAGCACATACTGGATTTTGGGGTCTCATTTTCATTAGGATACTTTTAGGTGCCATTACAGGTTTGTGGACATCCTGGTGCCAAAACTTAATAAACACCCCTAAAAAGACCCCATTGGGAAATCTACACTCCTTAAGGAATGTATCCAAGGGTGTAGTGAGTATAATGACCCCACAAGTGTTTCAGATTTTTTTTAATGTTAGGCTTTAAAAATAAAAAAAATATATATTTTCAATAAAATGAAGTTTCAGCTGAAAATTCTTAATTTTTTAGAAGGAATCCTGCAAAAAAAAGCACCTCAACATTTGTAATACAATTTCTTGAAAGTTCGGCAATACCCTACGTATGGGTGTAAACTGCTTTTTGAGGGCATAGCAGGGCGTACAAAGGAGGGAGTGTTACTATTATAAATTTATGGCATAATAAATTTACTATGCAGGTCGGTACAGTTACAACAATATCAATATTATAGTTTTTATGTTTTACTACATGAACAGTATACAAACGTGTTTGTAAAAAATTGCGTTTTTATGTTGTCCTGTTCTGACAGTCATAACTTTTATTTGTCTGTATATGGAACTGTATAATGGCTAATTTTTTGCACAATGAGTAGACATTGTCATTTGTATCACTATGGAGTTCATATGATACCTTGCTCGCTTTTTATCAAGGTTTTTGAGAGGTAGGATGAACAAAATACAGGAATCGTGGTAGTTGTTTTTTTTTTCAATTTTTACAGCTGTCACAATGTGGTATAAATAACATATTTACTTTATTCAGCAGGTCTATATGAGTATAGCGATACCAAATTAAATTTTTTTTATGTTTTACTAAACAAAAACACTTTTAAATAAAAAAGAAAACACATGTTTACATCGTCAAAATCTGGGAGCAATAACTTTTTTATTTTTCTGTGTATAGAGCTGTGTAGGGGCTTGTTTTATGAGGGCTGAGTTGACGTTTTTATTGGTATCATTTTTGAGAGGACATGACTTTTTGCTTCTTTGTATTCTGTTTTTTTGGAAAACAGAATGAAGAAAATACAGCAATTTTGGCAGTGTTTTCTTTTTCTTGTTATCTTTTTCCTCATTCAGCATTCATGACATGTTAGTTTTACTCCTTGGGTCAATATAGTGATACACAATTTATACAGTTTTTTTTCTGTTGTAGCACTTTTTTTTTTTTTTTTTTTTATTGTGAAAATCAATATTTATACATTGCTGTCTTCTGATAACCATAACTTTTTTCTGCTATATACATGGAGCTGTGTAAGAGTTGTCTTTAGCAAGATGAACTGATGTTTTCATTAGTACCATATAAAGGTTTATATGACTTTTTGTGCAGCGGGATGAACAAAAATCGCTACTCTGCCATTGTTTTTTTTGTTTTTTTTTAAATGTGTTCATTGTGCGTGTTAAATAGACAGATTTATAGGCTAGGTTCCCTAGGCCTGCTATTTTTGGTGACCTGCCATGCCTAGGGGCTCAACATGGCCAAGAGCTCACCAGAGATTTCTCCTGATCCATTGTTGGCCAGTCTGAGCCTGTTCCTATCTCAAAAAATGTTGGCACATCCATATTTTTCCCTTTTGCAGCCTTCGGCTCTAATTTTAAGTTGTCCCTTAGCTAGCAAATAGAGACTAACATACACAAAGAAACACATATGGAGACAGATATCCTTCTCCCATACCTCTCTATAGCACACCCCCAAAAGCAGCAGCTGCATTGAGGACATTATGGAGCAGTACACAGCAGTGTAAGCTGTGAATAAAGCACAGCTGTTAGATATAGAGGTGGACAAAATTGCTAAAACAAAGAAAAGTCCACAATGGTCCTTGAAATAACTTGAACCTGACTGAAGTAAAAAAATACATTTAAACTAATGAAAATCAGACGCAGTATTTCAATAGTGGTCCAGCCGAGAAAAAAAAAACCTAATGAAACTGATCTAAAAAAAAAAACATGGTTACCCCTAGAAAAGATTTAAACTAATTTGACCATAGGGACATGTTAAACTACAGTGTGTCCTGTAATTAGTATCACAGGTGTCTTCAAACTTGTAAGTGTGATAGACCAGAGCATAAAGAGGGAGAAAGAGGAGAGGGAGGTGGAAGCGGTAGCCGCAGGCCCTGGGCCCGCTTCTTGTCATGGTGGCTACAACTTCACTACCCACTCCTTTCGTGCTCTTTTAGCACCTAGCATCAGTGAAGAGAGGGTCTGCACTGAAGGAAGATGGTGGTAGTAGTGCACCCGGGGCATACTCTGACTACGGAGGTGGTGTCTGAGGTGCCCTTGATGTGCAGCACAGAATAACAGGCAGGAGGTGATGGGTTAACTTTTAACAGCAGAAGCCTTCTTTACTTATTCCAGTCATGATTTTACACACACAGGAGAGGGATCATGTTTCCAGGTGCACTTTTCTAACACTGCCAGCCACCTAGTCAACCAGTAGAGGAGCAGTGATTCCCAAACTAGAAAAGTCCCTTGTAAAAAATTCCTTCAAGATAGGAGATCTGGGATATCTTCACAAATTTTAGAGGTATTGGTCCAGGCCAGAGGCTAACTGGGTCCCAAAGGCCATGAGGTCTGGTGGGACTATCTTTACCTCACGAGGTCCCAGGAATCCAAAATCCTGCTAGGTCAAGCTGAGGCTCTTCTTCTTAAAGCTTTTCCTTTCTTCCTTGATCCTCTCCCATGTGGCCAGGGAATAAGTGGTGAAGCTGACCCCTGAGCACAGAGGCAGTATATCCTTTATCAGGATAGCATGAAACTCCTGGGAGAATGTCCTTTAGACAAATGAGACAAAACTGCAGCAATTTATCAAGTGATATCAGATCAGTGTTCACAGACGCCAAAATGAAGCATACACCGAAAAGGATATTGGGCGACATGTATGATCGGGAGTTGCGCCTGTTTTCTGGCGAAAACTGCGGCTCACCAATCCAAATCCCCTGTTGGACGCAGGGATGCGATGTTAGGCGCAGCCTTCGCCACTTTCGGCTTCGCCTAACATGAAAGGGCGTGCAATGGGCACGGTGTGGGCGTTCTGGGGCGGGACGCGGCACTTTCGAATAGTCCGAGGCATGTATGATCGCGGGTCGGCAAAGTGCGACAGGCAGACCTAGTTGAGGTTGGTCTAAATGAGCCGGAGGAGACGAAGTGAAGCGAGAACGTAACATGAGAGGAAACATATAGAAGATCGCAAAAGAAATCCATCTCGGCTCTCAGCACCTTGCGGCATGGAGTATGATTCCAAAAAAAAACATTTTTATTAGGTGTAAAACATTATCAGAAAAAGAGCTCAAACCTTCCAAAAAAAAAAACATAAAAAAAAATCACTTTCCAAAAATCTAGAACGGCGCTACATCAGGAATTAGGATCTTGGGAAAATTTCCGGGAATTACAGTAATTCAAATTCGTTTAAACGCTTCTCATTGGTCGGCAGAATCTAGCCAATCAGAATAGGCGCGACCCGTGACCCATATAAAACCTATGGCGAAGTATTTGACCAATCAAATTCAAGGCGGAACAGTTCAAAATACAGTTAAAAAGCAGAAAAGAGCTGATTGGTTGAGCTAGCGGGGGCTTGGCTATCCCGGCCAATCAGAATAGGAGCGACAGGGACCCATTCTAACCTATGGAGAAGTTTTGACCAATCAAATTCAAAGGCGGAACAGTTCAAAATACATTAAAAATGCAGAAAAGAGCTGATTGGTTGAGCTAGCGGGGGCTTGGCTATCTTGGCCAATCAGAGCGCGAGCTACTTTGTCCCATTGTAGTCAATGGAGAGATCGTGGCACTGAAATCTCGTCTCTCAGCGCCGTGCAGCATGGAGTATGATTTAAAAAATCGTTTTTATTAGGTGTCAAATATTATCTGAAACCAACCAATCAGAATAGGAGCGACAGTGAACCATTATAAGCTATGGAGAAGTATGGACCAATAAAATTCAAAGGCGGGACAGTTCAAAATACAGTGAAAAGGCAGAAAAGAGCTGATTGGTTGAACCCAGGCGGTAGATATGAATCCACCAATCATACGTAGTGCGTCTATTTTGAGTGGAGAAAGAAGGGCGCCTTAAAAGTTATGTCTGTCTATGGGAAATATTCTAGTACTGTGATTGGTTGGGGGGAAGAGGGGCTCGTCCAGCTTAGCCAATCAGCGGGTGAGCTACCTTCTCATAGAGTTCTATGGGGAAAAGAAATGCAGAGCGAGCTCTGTTTGTGATTGGCTAAGTTAAAAGAGGCGCGGTTATTTGGACCAATGGGCGAGCGAGCGATGCTCTTATGGGTTTTCTAATGCAATCTATAATAAAACTGTACATGGCCGAAATCAAATGATAACACTCATTAAGTTGTACCAATGTGTATATAAAATGAACAATGATATGGGGCTAACGAAAATAAAGTAATAAAAATGAATTCAATTAGTTAATTTTTATTTCTTTAATTTCGTTTGCCAATGAACAATAATATGGGTGTAACGAAAATAAAGAAATAAAAATTAATTAATTGAATTAATTTTTATTTGTTTATTTTCATTACCCCCCTATTATTGTTCATTTTATATACACATCGGTACAGCGTTGAAAAAGACGGTTTATTTTTGTCAGCACACCAGCAAAACAACACTTAATTAACCCCTGGATGTAAATTGCGCCAAAGAATTGAGCCACACAAACTAGTAGCTTTGTAGCGTGTTACAATTGCAAGTTTTCTACGCCACACAACAAGAGATACAGTTGTAATTAACCATTGCTTGTGAATTAGGCTACTGGAAAACTGTAGATATTTTGGCGTTGAAAAAGACGGTTTCTTGGGGTCAGCACACCAGCAAAACAATGCTTATTAACCCCTGGATGTAAAATTGCGCCAAGAATTGAGCCGCACAAACTTAGTAGCTTTGTAGCGTGTTACAATTGCGTGTTTTCTACGCCACACAAGAGATACATTGTAATTAACCTTTGCTTGTGAATCATGCTACAGCTAAAATGTATATATTTTGGCGTTGAAAAAGACGGTTTCTTGGGGTCAGCACACCAGCAAAACAACGCTTAATTAACCCCTGGATGTAAGTTGTGCCAAAGAATAGAGCAGCACAAACTAGTGCCCAACTGTCTCTAGCATCCATGATCCTCATGGAAATCATAGTTTTTCTTTTCCTACTGCCCTGGACAGTAACGTCCCAGATTGTTACATACGCAGATTTATCTCAATATGGTTGATACACTTATGTTGATATGTAATGCCTTTTACATGCAGCGTAGCATCCAGAGTCCCCACATAGGATTGGACTTCAGTATTCGATGCTGGTCCTTCGCAGCTCTGATGCTGCACTTTTTAGATTTTGTGCCTTTGGAATTGACAGGGGGAGCTAAGGTTGGCTCCTTCTGGGTTTTTCGTGTTTTCCTGTTCGTTCTGTGCCTGTCAGGAGAATTCTCAGGAGGGGATAGGACTCTTTTGGTCCGGCTGAGGGGTTGGTCACCTAAGGTATTATGACGTCGGTAAAAATCACCTCCTTCAATGTGAAGGGGTTTAATATCCCCGAGAGGCGTTCTCGGATCCTGTATGAGATGCATAAGGCCCGCTCACATATTCTTTGCCTGCAGGAGACCCATTTACAAAAAACTTTCCCCCTGTTCTAAAGAATAAAATATTACCCTGCCTGGGGCCATTCCCGAAATTTCCGGTTTCCCAAAAAAACAAAGGGGGATTTGGAAACCCTTTTTTTAAACAAACCCCTCCCAATTCAGTTTTCATGACACCAAAGGGGGCCCCCGGAGGGCGAGAAAACCTCTTTGCAGATTTTAGCTTTCCCAGGGCACCCCCTACACAATCGCGAACTCTATCCCCAAAAAACCCAGGGCCAGTTATCATTTCTTTCAAAGGGTTTTCTGGAGGGCCCTCACATTATTTGCCCCCCAAAGGGTGAGATTTTTTTTGGTCGGTGATTTCAACGCGGCACTTCACCCGCTAATAGATACTTCCCCCAGGTATTCCCATTTTCCCCAAAAATTTAGTTAAATAAACTTAAAAAAGATGCTACATGATATCCCAATTGAGCGACTTTGCCGCATTAGGGCACCCCGAAACCGTAAATTACACATATTTTTCCCCCCTCCTCAAAAAAAACTATAGCCGCAAAGTTTATATTTTTCCCAACATTCCCTTCTTCCCCGGATCACCTAAAACATAAAATTGATGACATTTTACATTCAGACCACCCCCTGTTCACTGCCTTTTTGAGTGTGCCAAAAAACCGCTGGGAAAACCCCTTCTTTGGAGGCTGAACGAGACGCTACTTCTTGATCGGGTTATGTTTTTGGCTGACCAAAAACATTCTGTCCGACATTTTGAAGGGGACGACCATCCCTCTGATGCAACACCACCCTTTTGGGAATTTGGGACGCTTTTAAAAATGCGTGTAGAGGGGGGTTTGAAAAAGCATGGAGCAAGGTTAAAAAAGGGAAGCAGTTTCCACACCTGAACAAACTGCTTGATTTTTGCACCCCGGGGAATAGGACATAAGGGGAAGGGGAAATGACAAAAACCTATGGGGAGTTGATGCAAAAAAAAAAGCATGAGGTTCATAAAGTTTTGGGAAAAAAGAAGAATAAGAGGTTTAGACAGCTCTGCCCCCATTCTTTTTTGAAGGAGCAAAAAGGGCCCGGCAAATGCTGGCCCGACCCTTGAGGGAAAAAAAGGGTGTCTTTGCTTGTGGTTTTCCGTTAAAAAAAAGAGGGGAAGGTGGTCCACCTTGACTACAGAGATATTTTAGGGGTTTTTCGCACATATTATCAAAAAAATTTTAAAACCCTTTCCCCAAAACCCCTCCCCCTGCCCTTTCTTCCCCGGGTAAACAAAGAGGAAAATCTCAAAAAAACCTCGGCATTTCCCTCCCCTTGCCCCCGGAGAGAGGGGCTCTCTTAAAGCCCCTTTTTCATACAGAAGAACTGAGAAAGGGCCATTTTCCCCCGTTTCCCAAAAGGGGAAAGGGAAACCCCGGGGGGCCCGAGGGTTTTATCCCACAAAATTTTTTAAAAAAAATTTTTAAAGGGAAAGAACAAGGGGTTTCCCATGTTAGACCCCTTTAAAATTACCCCGCTCATAGTAACCCCCCCCCACATTTTCCCTTTTAGCAAAATATTACTGTTTTTCCCAAAAGAGGGAAAGGCCCACTTCAGGGAACATTTTACAGACCTATTTCGTTATTAAACACCGATGCGAATTTTTTTTCGCCAAACTTTTTAGCCCTTGGGCTTAAAACGATTTGCAGGCCCCTTTTTTTTGGCTTAGACCAAGTGGGCCTTTGTCCCATTTCGTAAAAGCCCCGTGAAAAAACATTTTAAAAAAAACTATATCTTTTAATTCAGAGAATAAAGGGGAGGGGGGAAAGGGGCCGGGAATGCGGGCTTTTCGGGCCCCCCCCTGAGAAGCGTTTGACAGGGTGGACTGGTCCCCCTTTCTTGCAGGCAGCTTTGGGAAAAATATAGGTTTTGGGGGAACCTCTTTGCTGCAAAGGATTATGACACTAAAATCAGAATCCCATGCCCAATCCGGAAAAATGGCTTTTTGTCTTCCCCGTTTTGATACGAATGGCACCAGGAAAGGGTTGCCCCTTGCCCCCCAAACCTGTAGGGAAAATATTTAGGGAAACTTACTGAGGGGATTTAAGGGACAATCCTGATATAGGGGGTTTTTGGGGCTCATGGGGATGCCCAGTATAAATGTCCCCTGTTTATGCGGATGACCGCTCCCTTTACTTTTCCCAGCCCCTTACCTCATTACCCAACGTTAGGGTCCTCGTAAAAACTTTTTTGGCGCACAAAACTAACCTTTAAAATAAATTCGCTAAATAAAAACGGAAATTGGGGGAGAAAATTTTTTAGGCGTCCCGATGCTCTTTTGAGGACAACTTTCCGTTCATGGGGGCGAAAGGCCTTTAAATTTTTGGGGAAAATTTTATATTCCTTCGGGCCCCAATGAATTAAAAAAGAGCTAACTTCCCCCCCCTTTTTGGGCCTTTAATAACAGCGGATCTGACGGGGGGTTTCCAAGGGCTTTTCTTGGCTGGGGGGAATCAACATCATCAGTTTAATATTTTGCCCCAATTTTACTGTACCTCTTAAAAAGGCCATCCCCTGCTTTTTGCCCCCAAAAACCCTTTTTTCAGGGAAAGATTAAAACAATTAAAGGCACTTCGTGGGGGGGGTAGGGAAAGGGGAGGATCGCCAAATTATTCTTATTTGGAGAGGAAAAAGGGGGGGTTAGCTTTGCCGATATAAAGCCTAATTTCTTTTTTGGCGGTGGGGCGGTTTTTCCCCCCTTTGGTTTACCCCTTTTTTAACCCAAAAAAAAATCCGCCTTGTTAAAAAAAAATAAAAAGGGGCAGCTTTGGGGGAAAATATTTTTAAAGCCCCACTTTTTTAAACCTTCCCCTTGGGGGTACCTCCCATGCTCTGGGCTTTACGGCTTTTGAAAAACTTCCCTTGGGGGGCACGGGCACACCATTCAGGGCGTGGCGCACATATGGCTTGAAGAGAGGCTTTTTCTTTCCCCCCCGGGCCCCCTGACTCCTTTAACCGGGGGGAACCCCCTTTGGGAAATTTAAAATTGGGGCCCCCTTTTTTTTATAAACCTCAGAAAAGCAGGGGGAAAAACCCATTGCTGTTTTTCAAAAAGTGCCCTTTCTCCCCCAAGGGAAATTTAGCCCTTGGCAGGGATCAAGGAGACTTTTCCCCCTTATCTCCCCCTGACCCGGTTTAGGTACTTTTCAGATCACGCATTACTATCTTCTAAAAACGAAACTAAACTTTCCCCCGGGGCTCACCCCACTGGGAGACCCCGTGGTAAAAAGGGGCCCCTTTGGGGGGGGCCTGAATTTCCCCCAAAAAATTTTCGGGTTTTCTTTATTTTTATCCATGTCCGACTCTAGGGCCCCGCTTATCAAGCAAGTTGGGCACATGAAAATTGGGGGGGTCTATTGCGGGGGGAAGGGGGGGCCCGATGGCAAACTTAAATGGGATACAAATCTATTTGCCTTAGTAGGAAACAAGACTTAAAAATTTTAAAATACTTTCCCGTTGGGGAAAGGGGGGCCTACAATATTGCACCAGTGAATCCCCAAGTTCCCAATGGGTCTGGAAGTGGGCGATTGGGTGAGTTCTAAAGTCTCACATATGGTGGTCAAAACCCTTTATCCAGGGTTTCGGACCAAAGTGTTGCAGGTCATTGAGCTTTGGTTTACAAAAGGGGTTTTTACAGAATGACCCGTTAAATCCCCTACTCTTACAGGGTTACCCAAATTTCCCCGGGAATTTGCTTAAGGGGCACATTTTTTATTTTTATGCTCTGTGGGTCCCAAAGGTTTAAACCGAGGTTTTTGGGATCAAAGGTTTATACCCCTCATTTTGGGCCCCAAAGGGTTTAAGGGAAATGTCTGTTTTTCCCCAAAAATATTTAAAAAGATTTCGGGGAATAAAAATCAAACCCAAAGGGCAAATACCTGGCCACCTGGGGCAAAAAGGGAAAATTTTTTTTGGGTCCCTCTTTAAATCTTTAAGCTCCTTTAAACTTAGAACAATTTTTCCTCCCCAATAAGTTTGTTAGGGCCCCAGATAGGGCATTTAAGGGACTCCCTGCAGTGACCGGGGATTCGGGTCCCTTTCCCCCGGCGAGGGGAAATTTCCCCACAGCCCCTCCAAATTTTGGGCCACCCTTTATTTTTTACCCTTCCCCCATCTCCCTTGTTTGGCAGTAGTTTTTTCTTTTTTTGTTTTTTTTTGATGGTTTTTAAAATTTTCCAAAAAAGCCATAAATGTGTTTCCAATTTGGCCCCTTTGAGCACATACAGCCCCAATACAACGATAAAAACATTCTGGTTTTTCAAGGGCAGGGTATAATCCCCCGGGGCTGCATTTGTTGGGTTTTCCCCGTTGTTGTAATAGGGTAATAATATGACGGGCTACTTTTTTCATGATTTCACTTTAAAATACTTCGCACAAAATTATACAAAATGAAATTTCTGTTTTTTTTCCCTTTTGTTCTCTATGGTTTCCCTTTAATGTAACCCTTTTTGGGAAATAATCATTGACCTGTGCTAGGGATATCATTGATTTTTCATGCATTTTTTGTGACATGTTTTTGAATTTCTTAATTTAAAATTGCTTTGAATTTTTAAAAAAAAAAAAAAAAAAATGCAGGCGGGTAGAAATGAAAGCTTTGCATAATCCCTAGTTTAGGGCATAAATTTGAAAAATAATTTGAAAATTTCCTTTTACAATTTAAATTTTACTCATAATTTGGGGATTTGGTTTCCCCCAAAAAGGGAAAAAATCCACCCTTGAATTTTTTGAGTAGATTATGTATAAAACCCTTTGGGGCTAATTCCCTTGTTGCCCAAGGGGCAGGAAAACCCTTGGCCATGAACAAAAATTATAAAAAATTTAAAAAAATTTTTATGCTTGGAAAATTAAAAAAACTTTTTTTTAGGGCTGTAGAAAGGGTTTTCCTTTCCTTTTAAACTTCTTAACCATAAAACAACAAAGGGGATAAAAGTTTGGATTTAAAGCAGGGTTATTATGCCCCTTTGGTTGGTAAAAAAAAACAAACAAGTTGGCTCCCCTCTTTTTCCGTGATGGTTTGGACATGGGGGGAGGGAGTGCAATCATCAGAGCCCCTTGTCGGTATCAATGCTGGTGCAGACATGGAGGTTAAAGAAAAGATCAGAGCCCCTTTTTTGGTATTTGGGGTTTTCTGTGGACATCTTGGCACCCTTTTTAAAAAAACCAATCGTAGTCTTTAGGGTTTTTTTGGCAATCTGCAAGTACTGAAAATTAAATTTTTAAAAAAAAAACTTTAATCTTTTTTTCAATTTACACAAAAAAGTGGGCTCCATTCATTGCGTTTTCAAAATATAGTTAGGTTGTTTTTGGGGGGACATGGCCTCCCGTTTTGGTCTCCGTCACATTTCCCATATAATGCTAGGGCCCCATAAGAGCATTTGCCCTTTTCCCTCCTCTCCTCCCCTTTTTGATCTTCACCACCCCCAGTAAATAAAATTTACATTAAATTTAAAGAAGGGTTTTTGTAATCCAACACTTGCTTGGGACAATCCAACACTTAAGAAAAAAACTCTGCCCACATTAGCCTTTGAAACTTTCTGACATAGCAAAAACACGAAGCACATTTTTCCTGTAGTGATCAACCTTCTCATCAAATGATAATCTAACCACTGTGTAGAAAAGATCCCTATGAAACTCTTTGGCTATGTCTACACTGTACAGAAAAACGGCAATTTTTTCAGCGTTTTTCGTTTTCGAAAAACGCTGAAAAAATTACTGAAAACAGCTCCCATAGACTCTAATGTAAAAACGTCCTGCTGTCTACACTGAGCTTTTTGCTGCTTGTTTTTTTTACTGGTCGCCTTTTGCAACATGTTCTAAAAAACGCCAGAGCAAGGCAGAAAATTTACTACAGAAGTCTATGGAAAGCGCCGGACGTCTTTTGGCACGTTTTCTGGTGCGTTTTTCTATAGTGAGTGTAACAAAGGTTATATATTATCAAATTTGCATACAAGTGTCTGATGTGTCCTTGTTCGTACTGTAATAAAATGATCATGTTTTGGTCGCTAATGATTTTTGCGCAATTCATGTTTTTTCGCTAAAAATACTTTTTTTTATGGATTTTGTTGTTAGAATCTGTTTTTTTTACGGATTTTGGTGCTAAAATCCTTTTCTTAACAGATTTTGGCGCTAATAAAAGTTATCTCACTTCAGACAATAAAAATAAGTTTTTTTTACGGATTTTGGCGCCAGAATCCGTTATTTTACGGATTTTTGCTCTAAAATTCTTTTCTTAACAGGTTTTGGCGCTAATAAAGTTATCTTGCTTCTGGCGCTAAAAATACGTTTTTTAATGGATTTTGGAGCAAGAATCCTTTTTTTACGGCTTTGGGCGCTAAAATAATTTTCTTAACAGATTTTGCCGCTAATAAAGTTATCTTGATTCTGACGCTAAAAATATGTCTTTTTACGTAAAGAGCCGAACTTGTAGCAGCAAAAGTCGAGATAACATTATTAGCGCCAAAACCCGTAAAAAAAAGTATTTTAGCGTCAAAATCCATAAAATGTATTTTAGCGCCAAAATCCATAAAAAAGTTTTTTTTAGAGACAAAAGCAAAATAACTTTAATAGTGGCAAAATTCATTAAAAAAATATTTTAGCTCCAAAATCCGTAAAAAAAAAAGTATTTTAGCGCCAAAATCTGTAAAAAACAGATTTGTGACGACAATACGAGACAACTCTATTAGCACCAAAATCTGTAAAAAAACGTATTTTAGCATCAAAATACATTAAAAAACGGATTTTAGTGCCAAAATCTGTAAAAAAAACTCCCGTATTTTTGGCGACAAAAGCAAGATAACTTTATTAGCACCAAAATCCATAAAAATAAGGTTTTTGATGCCAAGTCGTAAAAAAATGGACTTCAGAGCCAAAATCCGTAAAACAACTACAAGATTACATATACATGCAATGATGTGCTTTGCATCCCCTTTTGTAGGGCAGGGTTACTTCCAATGGCTTAATTTATGCAGACATTAAAAAACAGACTTGAAGACAAGCAAAAAAAAGGGATGTAAAAAACACGCCAAAAAACGCAAATCATGGCAAAAAACTGCCGTTTTTTCAGGAGCTTTTGACAGACAGTGGACAGAAAAATCAGTTTTATCAACGTTTTTAGTATTTGGTTTTTTTAGATAGTTTTTGGTCCACTGCAGTGTAGACAGAGCCTTATATTGGCATTTGAATTAATATCAGCAGAAAAACAAAGCATTTTTCTGCTCACACTGGAGTGCACAACATATCATAACATTCTCCTACTGTCACTAGATATTCCATCAGGTCTCCTCATGTTCTTATGTGTGATGCAATATAGTCACAATATTCTGGAGTAAAACCCTTTAATGCTTTCTATGTCATATAAACCCTCACTACACGGGGCATCCTGTTTATCAATTAGCTGTTTTTTCAAGAATTGATTTGAGCCCTAAAGTATGTTGTTGTGTTTCATCTTCTGATGGCTCATGACTCTTATAGAGAGCAAATTAACATAAGCCTCATATCATGCAATATAACATTAAAGGTTCACACGGCTTATTTTGGAGCACATTTCGCAGCGTACTGCGCTTAATATGCGGGAAAATGAGCCCCATAATTACGGTAATCCATAGCTCTCATAGAGAACTATGGATTACGCCTCCTCTCCCCGCTCGTACAATATGATCGTATCATACGCGCGGGGTGATAAGTGACATGTCAATTACTTGTGGCGAATACACGCCGCAAGTAATGCATGTCTATTGGGCTGCCGGCCCCTCGCGCCTCGGGAGTACGCACTGATCAATGTGAGCTCCCGGAACACACGATGTATTGCAGCGCGTATTGTACGTGCCGCAGTACATCGTGTGAACATACCCTAACTTTTTAGCAGTCAACAGGTCAACAAGTCACATAGGTCTGTCACGTAGTATTAGGGTATGTTCACACGGTGTACTGCGGCACGTACAGTACACGTCGCAGTACACCGTGTGTTTCATGAGCTCGCGCTGATCAGCGCATACTCCAAAGGGGAGGGGTGAAGCGGCAGCCCACCGGCCCCATAGACATGCATTACTTGCGGCGCGCATTCGCCGCAAGTAATTGACATGTCACTTATCTCCCCACGCGCACGATACGATCATATTGTACGAGCGGGGAGAGGAGGCGTAATCCATAGTTCTCTATGAGAGCTATGGATTACCGTAATTGCGACGTGCATCTCGCCACGTAAAAAGCGCAAATACGAGTCGAAATGCGTGCCGCAGGGATTCTGGTTCCGGCACTTGCATGGACGGCAGCTGCGGCTGAGCGCTCCGTCCCCGCTCCGTCTCCTGAACGGCATACCCGCCGCATACCTGCCTAAAACTCGGCACTTGTCAGTGCCTCTACTGCAGGACGCCGTCCGGTACCTGGAGCCGGCACCCGGTTCACAGCGGGAAGCCCGAGTGCTTATAATCCACGGACAGCAGGTGTGCAGCATATCTAAAATGGCGCCCGATCCCCCCCACTCCACGAGGAACGGGCGCGGGCAGATGGCTTCAACACAGGCTGGTGTGACAGAAAGTTAAAATACACACCAGCCAAATTAACGAGTTGGAAGAGAGAATGAGCACGGCGGAAGATGATTCGCTCGGAGTAAGAAGTACCATGGAGAGATTAATAAAGCGATCCGAGTACCTTCAGGAGAAGGTAGAAGAAGTTGAAAATCGGTCCCGCAGGAAAAATCTCAGAATTATAGGGCTTAGTGAAGATGTACCCCTCAAAAACCTGCACACCATTTGCGCTAAAGATATTCCTCGAGCCCTAGGTCTGGAGCGCCCCCTGAAGGTTGCGCGCGTACATAGAATCGGTCCACCACCTCCATCTGCGGAAGGTCCCCTCCGCCGGTCTAGACCGGTTATCGTAAAGTACCTAGATTACTCCGAGAAGACCCAATTGCTGCAAGCTTATCGTGCTCAAAAGTCTACACTTATTATTAATGGAGATAAGTTACTGATCTTCGCGGACTACTCTATGGAAGTATCCAGAAAGAGAAAGCAATTTTCCAGTGTCTGTTCAGCTCTTGTCAAATGACAGATACGCTTCAATCTACAATATCCGGCAATCCTCAGGATCTTTCAGGATCAAGGTCCTACCATCACGCATCGCTCAGTGGAGGAAGCGGAGGAGTATTTGGAGAGTCTCACTCACAAAAGAGGACATTTGGTTCCACTGGAGGAGAGAGATTTGGGAAGGGAGAGAAGAAGCAAGCGACAAGTTGGTAAAGCTAGGAACAATAGAGAAGGAGAGGACACTTCACACCAATACGACCATTGTCAGACCCTGAGGAAAAGGAGCAGCAACAAGGATTGAAGTTCTGGGAATAGAAGAATGCGAACGGCAGCACCAGATGGATTAAAACAGGAACTCTTTATTCCATAAGGAGTACAAAATGCAACGTTTCAGCCACTACACTGTGGCCTTTCTCAAGCAGCACAAAACACAAATGTATAAAAGCAAAAATATATACAAAATACAAGGTCCGCCCACCTGATGTTTAGACCAATGGTATTTAAATGTGGTCATAACAAACAACAAACATATGAGACAGAAATGGTAGATTAAACATAGTAAAAAAAATCACTTTAAAAAAACAATCAATATTACCCATAGTGACAACCCTCGGCCACACCTAGGCAGGGATGCATGATCGTTACCTCACACATGGTCCACTCCTGCCGCCCCGTACTGCGAAAGACCGAAGTTCGGCCCCGGGTACCCGCCTCAACACCCGGAATAATGCAAAGGCATACCGCGCATGTCAGCAGGAAAACGCCGTATAAAGATGGATCCAGGGCCTCCCTCTTACTAAGTGGCAGGTCTGAATTTAAGGGGCCCAAATCAACTGGGCCATTTTTAAAGGGGGCCTGCCTTTAATTAGGGTTATTTTATACTTTTAAAAAACAAAGAATAAAAACCGATATGAACGCTCAATATATTAACTGAAAAGATAAAGTCAAAGTGTGCTTTGATATAATTGTCCCAAAAAAAGGGAAAAAAAAAAAAAAAAAAAAAAAAAAGGGGGCAATACCTATCATAATTAAGGGAAAGCATATAAAAATAAAAAAAATCCTTCTCCGGGGAAACTCATCCCCACTGGTATGTAATATTACAATTCATATATCTAGCCCCTATCATAACAACAGAAAAAAATTTTTGTTTATTAAATCTTTTTGCAAAAATTCATATAAATAAATTGTGCAAAAAAATAAAAACAAATAAACCACCAAAGAAAAACCGGGGGTCATCTGAAAGGAAAAAAAACAAGTTTAAAAAATATATAACAGCCCACATGTTTCATGAAAAATACGGGATGGATAATTAAATTTCTAAATTCTAAATTTAGTCCCTGGGGGTTGAAAATTTTTGTAGTCAAAGATCCATCTACTCCCCTTCTTTTTTAACAATGCTTCTCGTCCCCCCCCCCCCCCCTCCGTTTTAATGGGGGGAACAGAATCTACCCCGAAATTTTAATTTGGGAAAAAGAATGTCGCAATTCCAAAAAGGGGTTTTTTTTGCTCCGGGGGATCCTACATTTATTCCTAATGGTACTCTTGTGTTTTTTTAATCCTCATTCTGCCCTCCATTGTCGTTTCTCCACCTGAGCCCACAAGGACAAGAAATTACATAAAATTACATGCTGGAAAGGGCAAGTGATCTTCCTTAATATAATTTTTTTAAACCACTTTGAGATGTGTAAAGGATTTCCCTGGTCAGATTGCCACAATTGCAGCAATTCAAGAAAGGGAAGTTACCCCTTTTTGAGGTCCCAAAAAAGGTCTGGGACTATGTTTTTTCCTCGAACCAAAATCTGTTTTAAAACCAAAACCCCCCCAAGTTTTTACATCTTTATATGCCATCGGGTGTAATTGAAACCGGAATTTTGGGGAAACGGGGTTCCGGAGCAAATTCCAATCACTCTTTGACTTAGCAAAGCAAAAACTATGTAATTAAACGGAAACAATGAAAACTTTGTGTGGGGGGGTCAGTTTTCGCAATTTTTTTAGAAAGGACTTTTTCCCTTTTCAACCTACTTAGTCTCTTTCGGGTGTTGTAATAATTTCTTGGATGCTCTTGCTTAAACTTGTTCCCCAATATCAATTACTCTTTTCTCTAAGATTTTCTCATCATTACTATTTTTTTTTAACTCGCATATTTTGGCTCCACGGCAGTGAATCCTTTAAAATTTTTGGGTAGGCTATCATGCCAGAAGGTTATTCTTATCAGTCTCCTTAAAAACAGATCATCCTCAAAAGTTCCATGTTCTGAAACTACTAAAGTATCCCGAAACTGGGACTAAATTTGAACTGTTTTTTTTAAATGAAATTGAAATCTCACACCAAAAAACAAATAGCAAAAAAACAGTCAATAATGTCTATACTTTTTTTCCACAAAAAAAAATTTTCTCAATGTACCCACCCCCAGAGGTGTGCCCCAGAAGAAGATTGTAAACCCACCCTTTTTCGAAAAACACCATAAAAATTGGCATAAGTTGGGGCAAAAAATTGGACCCCTAGCATGCCTCTTTTCTGAAAAAGAAAAAATACCCAAAGAGGGGAAAAATTCCCCCTGAGGGTGAAAAAATAATAACTTGGGAAAAAAGTGGGGGAAATCAGGGGCACACCCCCTGGAAACGCCACATCAACTGCTCTAATTCCTGATCAGTTCGATGGGGTATAAAAAATACCCCATCGAATGAAACCAAAAGGCAATTGTCAGGGTAGTAATCCCCCAAGTTTCAACAGAAAATCATGTATCCCTAATATACGAGGGTGCTTTGTGGGGCCAAGTCCCGCAAAAAACTATCCAAAAAGATGGGAAATGTGTTTTAAAATTGACCCCTGCCAGACACAATCGGGCTGCCAGGGGGGTCCACCAACTTTTGTGAATTTTAGGCAAAATGTACAGTATAGGAGTAATGGGGGGAATTTAAATTTGAGATAGTCACCAATTTTTGGGATCAATGAGCCTGCACAAGGGCTCTATCTATAATTTCATTTTTTTCCCCTTTATTTTAAATTTTGGGTCCCACTCAGCTGTACAAATACCCCAAACACTCAATTGGCGCAAAAAATTCTTATACTTACAGGTATCCATGACCCCCCACACCCCCCCCTTTTCCGCCGATTTTAAAATACAGACCCACCAAATAAATTCCTCTGGGTGTGTTCCTCATGACAAAAAATTGTGGCAGAATATATGGTTTTTCTTTCAATATTGCAACCCCTTTTTATGAAACCTCAATATAGCCCCCAACTACTATTGGTGCGGGTGGCTAAATTATCTTTTAACCAAATTGAATCTTAAAAACTCCAAACCCTCATCAGCCCTTTCAAGGGTTAACCTAAGGGGGGGGGACACCAAAGAATCTTTAAGACTTTAATTTAGAAAAAACTGTTGTAACTCACTTCAAATTGGAACCCAAACTATTTTATCACATGGGGAAAAAATGACAAACCCCCGACTTAATTTTTCATCTCTATATCTGTCAGGGGGGCTGGGAGATTTAACTACCGACCAGATCTTTGATTCTTTCTCGTCTGGCTCCCTTTAGAACCTCCTGTCTGGAAAGGCTCCTGTTTTCTTTTGACGTCGCTTGTGTTTGCGACCTCCCCTCCTTGTTTTGGTCCAAAAACCCCTTTTCCCTAAAAAAAAATCCTTTTATTGGACTCATCCGTTGAATCAGATTTAAGGTGTGAATCCAAAATGGTTGTCCCCGATTTTTTATGAAACCTTTTTTTGTTGTATGTTTGTCCCCGAATGGGATTCTGCCAATTATAATTTTACCAGTTTCCCAAACATCCAAATCTCGATGCCCTTTTTCCCTTTTGACTTTTCAATTCCGAACATGCCTCAAAAGCCTCTGATTCAATTTTCTCCATAAAGGAAAAACTCATTTTTTGGTACAAGGATTTTAAATTTTTTCTCCATTTTGGCAATCTCCGACTACCACCGGGTAAATTTTCTCGTAAAAATTTAAAATTTAATAGAATAACTTCAAAAGCAATTTCTGTTAAAAGCCCAAAGGTTTGCAAAGACGTCATCGCCCCGGAAAAAATTAGGGCGCAGAGTAGACCTCATCCCCCTTGGGAAATCTTTTAGCCTTAAATATTCCCTAGGGTATTTTTAGCAGTTCCAAGGTTTTAATTTTCTCTTCTGTTCTTGTTCAAAAAGTCTTTTTCACCAATATAACAGAAGGTGCACTAAAAAAGACACCCCCTTTTTAAGGAAAAACATTTTTTTTTTTTTATTTCAAGAAAAACTTTTTTGGTTTAAAAAATAACATGACAAATCAAGCTTGAGGACAGCCCCCATACATGCGGACAAAAAAATTTTGTAGTAAGAAAAATAAAACAATGAAAAAATGCCCAAAAGAAGCAAAATCGAAATACAGGAAATTACAGATTTTTAATGATTAAATCACGATCAAAAGCTAAACAAATCCTTCATCTGATAAAACCAAAGATTAAACTAACGTTAAAGAGGGCACCCCTTAGAGACCCTTAAACAAAAACACCTGTACCAGTATGGAAAAAGGACACTACAAAGAAAAACCAAGCAGAATTCAAGGGTGCACTGATTAAAAAACTGTTTTACATGACAGACAGGCACAAAAACAAACAAAAAAAAAAAAAAAGGAGGAAAAAAAAAAAGAAAGGGGGAGGGGTTTGATTATAACCCCCGCGGGTTTGATCGGAGGTGATGAAAGGGAAGGGGGGGGTAAATTCTGAAAGAGCGACCAGGCAACCAAGTTTTTTGTAGTTGTTCCCTGTTCGGGGTAGAGCAATTAATTCCCCCATTCCCTCGAAAAAATTCACAAACCAATTCGTTACGGAGGGGGAGTTTGGTTGATTCCATCTACGGGGGGGACCCGGGTTTTTGGGCAGCTTGTAGCAAGTGCTTGAGGAGGGATTTTTTAAAATTTTTACTAATAGAGATGGGGAAAAAAAAAATGAAGACAACAGTGCCCCCCGGGTAACAGGAAGGGGGACCCCCTTATCCTCAATCACCCCAAACCGAAACCCAAAAAATTCCGAGACAGAACACCCCCACCACAATGGGAAAATGCCCCCTTTTCTCCCCCCCCACACTCCGCACACATTGAATGGAGGAAAAAACTTAGAAAATACGGCCCGGGGGACCCTAAAACCAACGGGAAAAAAATTTGTAACATTTTTCTTGGTTTGGATGCCACGGGCCCCCTATGGTCCACTGGAAGCACTGCTCCCCGGGGCGGAGTGAAAGAAAGGCCCAGTTCCTTTTTCCCCATTTCAAACAAAACAGGGAAGCCCCTTAGCCTGACAGAAAGAAAATGTTTTACATAAAGACAGGGGTGTCTCATAGGTCCGATCCAAAAATACCACTTCTTCAAATGTGGAGGGACCTAACCAAACGAAATTTTGCCCCTGACTTTTTTTTAAAAAAAGGGAAAAAGTTAAAAAACTAAAATGCGGCCCCACGGGAAATTTTTTGCCCTCGAGAATGTCGCCAAGGGGCGCAGCTCCCCCCAGAGGTCACATGACACAGGAGAAAAAGTCTTTTTAGTGCCACAAGAAAAACCCAGGCGAGATGCCCGGGGGGGAAAGTCGGGTTGTCCGGACGAACACAGGGGCCCTCGCGTCAAAGAGGGGATAGAGTTTCTGTTGAATGAGAACCGATAAAGTTTTTGTATGCAGAAGGAGGAGGGTAGCACTACCCAAAAGCGGGGGTCCAAGTCCAGGGAGAACCGGCAACGCAGAAGCACTTAGGTCCCCTGCCAAAAGGGGACCCCACCTTCCCCTTGAGTTCGAAGTAAGCGCGAGAAAAAGTGAGTAGGCCGAGGCCCCAAAAAATTTTAGCCTACAATCAGGAGACCCGCCCCCCCCCAAACCCCTGTTCGTAAAACGTATCATACCTAATTTTTGGACCTCCGAGGGGGCCACCCCAAAAGCGGTAAAACATTGCCGGGTTTCCCCCAGAACGAAGCGGGGATACGGATGGGGAGATTTTTAATAAGTATAAAAATTTTGGGGGGATAACATTTTTAGCAGTTTATTCTGCCAAAACCCCGATGTTCTTTGTGCGCCCGTTGTCAGGTCCTTTTTGGTCTATATAAAAGGGGAAAAAATTGTTGGCAAAGACTGCGAGAGATCTCCCAATGTGAACCCCCCGGGAAAATGCCCGCCTTAGGCCATTCGAGCGGGAAAAATTGGGCCCTAAGAGGGCCCCGACCTTTGGGGTGATTCCGTACCCCGGGCTTTGGGCTTGGAGAAATTTATCTTAAATAGGAAAAATGAATTTTTGTATTTTTTTTTCCGTATTGTCATGGCGGCACGGGGGCCCCCTGCCCCTGCGGCCGTTTCCCTGCCCGCCAGGGCCGCGGCCGGGCTCGCATCACCCGCGGCCACCCCTCGTCCCCCCTTGCCCGCTCGCTTTCCTGGCCCCGCCCGGTGAACGGCGCTCCTGTCCGTTCCGGCCCCTCCCGGGGCCCCCCACACCGCGCGACCGTCTTTAGATTTAAAGGGCCAGTGTCCCGGGAATTGGCTTATTTCCGGGCGTGGTCCTATATAATGTATCCCCCCCCGGCACCTGTTCCAGATTGTTGGGGTGCTTTGAGTGAGTTTGGGGGTCCTTGGTCCGTATTGCTTATCCGTGTACCAGTCTGTTCCGCTACGTTTCCTGACCTTGCCTGTTTGCCGCCTGCCCTGACCGTCTGTCCGTCTCTGACCACGAACCCTGCCGCCTGCCCTGATCTTCTGCCTGTCCCCGACTACGCCTTTGGATTACGATTTTGTACCACGCTGTACCCCGGCCGCCACCGCAAGCAAGTCACGTCAGGGGTAACGACCTGGTAGCCTCACCCCCGAAAGGCAAGTCCATCCCGCTTTGCGGCGGGCTTCTGGTGAAAACCGGGGCTACTTTTGATTCCGGTCCCTGGCGTGGCTTAACTACCACCGCTTGCGGTGGTCCAGCGGATCCACCGTACCGTCACACATATATGTATATTTACTCACATTGGATGCATTCAGTCCTGTTATATTAGACGGCAAATCCATAGAAGACCCAGGTTGAATCGAGGTGGTTCTTTGCTCAATAGTAATATATATAGGCAAACCCCTTGTGCACGCTCTCTAGGCTTCAAAATCCAAGAAAAACCAACAGAAAATGAGAACAGCACCAATTCTCCACAACGGGTAAAATCCAAGTTCTGTGCATCAGCCAGTCCACTGGTTGTGTAAGCCTTGAACACCAACAAGATAGCCAGGGAAAAGAAGAATGCGAACGGCAGCACCAGATGGATTTTAAAAAAGGAACTCTTTATTCCATAAGGAGTAAAAAATTCAACTTTTCAGCCACTACACTGTGGCCTTTTCTCAGCAGCACAAATCACAAATGTATAAAAAGCACAAATATATTCAAAAACAAGGTCCTCCCCACCTGCTGTGTTGACCAATGGTATGTTCAATGTGGTCATTAATCAAACAACAAACATATGAAAGGACAGCAATGGAGATTAAACATAGTGAAAAATCACTTTAAAAAAAATCTTTTTTTTCCAAGTGAAAACCCTCGGCTCACCCTAGGCAGGGATGCATGATCTTTTTCCTCACACTGGTCTCGCGTCCTCCCCGACCGACTGCGCATGACCGGAAGTTGGGCGCGGGAAACCCGGCTCACACACCCGGAAAAATTGCAAAGGCATACCGCGCATGTCACAGGCAAAACGCCGATATAAAATGGCACCCCCGGGCCTCCCTCTTACAAAGTCGCAGGTCGAACAAAATGGTCCAACCCAACTGCGCATTTTTTAACAGGGGGCCTGCCTTTATTAGGGGTTTTTTTTAACATATAAAACAAAGAATTTTAAACCGATTGAACCTAAAATAATTTAAAATAAAAAAGACTAAAGTCTAATTTGGGCATTGTAAAATAATTGTCCCAAAAAGAGAGGGAAAAAAAAAAAAAAAAAGAAAATAAAAAGGGGGAAATACCTTTAATTGTTTGGAAGCATATAGAAAAAAAAAAAAACCCATTTCTCACAGGAAGCTCTATCCCCAGGGTATTTAATATTACAATCCATACTATCTAGACCCATCTAAGCACACAGAAAATAAATTTGTGATTATTAAATCTTTATTGCAAAATTCCCCATTTTAAATATATTAACAAATAGAACCCAAATCTTTTTAAACAAAAAATTTTAAATTTGTGCAAAAAAAAAAAACAAATTAATCCCCCCCAAAGAGAAGACCCGGGGGGTTGTCATCGAAAGGAAAAAAAACAGTATTAAAAAATATATATACAGCAACATGTTCTGTAAATACAGGAGGGATAATTAAATTCTAAATTCTAAATTTATCCTAGGGGTTTTGATTTTTTGTACTAAAAGATCCACTACTCTCCTTCTTTTTCAAAATGCTTTTTCGATCACCCCCCGTCTTAAGGGGAACAGAATCTATCACCCCCCAAAAACTTAATTGGGAGTAGAAGTCGCAATTCCCAAATGTTTTGCTACCGGGGGATCCATAACTTATTCCTAATGGGATCTTGTTTTGTTAATCCTATCTGACCTCCATTTTTCTCTTCCTACATACATGGACCACAAGGGCAAGAAATTACAAAATTACATACTGGATCGGCAAATTTTTTCTCCTTAATATAATTTATTTTTTTCCCCTTAAAGGTGTGTAAAGGTATTTCCCTTGGGCGTTTTCCACCAAATTTCAGCAATTCAACAAGGGAAAATTACCCCTATTAGGAGGTGCCAAAAAGGTCTGGGACATAGTTGTTTTCCTCGAACCAAAATCTGATTTAACCAATCTATCCCCCAATTTTTACATCTCTTTTATGCCCTCAGGTGAATTGAAATCCGGGGAAAATTGGGGAAAGGTTCCGGGGAAAAACCAATCACTACGTATGATCTTTGCAATAGCATAAATTTTGTGAATTAAAGTAGAACGAATGAAAACTTTGGGGGTGGGGGTTATTTTGCAATTTTTAGTAAGGATTCTTTCTCTCAACCTTACTTTGTCTCTTTTTCTGTTGTTTTAATAATTTTTAGGATGTCTCTTGCATAAACTTGTTACACATATCAATTACTCTCTTCTCTAAATGTTCTCATCTTACTATTCTTTTAAATCCGGGGTTGGCTCCCGGCAGGAATCCCTTTATTTTTTGGGGATGGCTATCATGGGGCAGAAGGTTTTTCCCCATCATCTCCTTTAAAAAACAGATCAGTCCTCAAATTCCATGTTCTGAAAATACTAAAGTATCCAAAACTGGAGACTAGAAGTTGGACTGTTTTTTTAAAAAGAAAAGAAGTCTCACAAAAATTTAAAGTGATGGGCTGAAACGTTGCATTTGTACTCCTTATGGTTAAAGAGTTCCTGTTTTAACCATTGTTTGGGCCCTTCTTTTTGTATTCCTGGCTATCTTGTTGGTGTCCCTTTAAGGGTTACACACCCGTGGACTGGCTGATGCCAAACTTGGAATTTACCCTTTGGAGAATTGGTGCTGTTCTCATTTTCTGTTGGTTTTTTCAAGGATTGTAGTTCTGGTACTCAGGCAGGACTATTGATTTTAGAGTTAACAATTTTTGCGGGAGGGACATGCTGAATAAGTGCTTAGGATGGTCCACCAGTGAACATCCCTAGCGAGGGGATCATAATTGTCTCCTGAGGCTATAATCGGAGCCACACTGTTTTGGGTTTTCATATCTGTCCATGTCATTTCTCATATCTGGAGAGGGGGGGCGGAGGATGCAGTTGGGGATACTAAAGGTTAGCTATAAGGAGGATTGTTTTTTCGCCTCTGCCCAATATGCAAGAAAAAAGAGAAGTCAGGGAAGTTAGGAACGAAAACATGAGATGTGAAAGAAGTGTTTTTTTCAGTTACAGAGGTTGGTGGGTTGTTGGGAGGGAGGGGTTTGTGCACTGCTATGCCAGGTTCTTGATCTTTATGTCTCATTCATATCTGGTTGATTTAGTTACACTATGAGAATATTGACATGGAATATTAAGGGGTTACGTTCACCCCATAAAAGAACGATGATTCTTAGACACCTCAAGAAATTAAAACCCGATATAGCCCTACTGCAGGAATCTCATCTCACTGAGAAGGATTTTTGCCGCTTAAAAAAGATGTAGTTCGGGGAGGTAAGAGGTTCTACAGCGGTTCGGGGGAAGGCGGAGTCGTAATACTTTTCCACAAGAATACACCCTGCAATATCATCAAGCAAGATACTGATGAGGAGGGGCGAGTTATAAGAGTTCACTTGGAGACCCCGGCGGGAAATCGGAGTCTGATTAATGTTTACGCCCCCAACACACAGGACAGGGAGTTCTTTGGGCGTCTTCACAATCTTGCTCTTGAGGATAGCGGCAGTACTCTCTTACTGGGTGGAGACTTCAACTGTGTAATGAACGAAGTGGAGGATAGAAAGAGATCAGGCAAAGTTCAGGGATTAAATCCTTCCAGGCAGAGTCTGATAGGAGAGCTCTGCAAATCCTTGGGGCTGTCAGATGTGTGGCGCAAACTCAACCCGGAGGAGAGACAGTATACTCACTACTCTCATGCTCACCTGTCATGGTCTAGAATAGACTATTTTCTGGCTAACTCTTCCCTAATGAGCAAGGTAGAGTCAGTTGACAATGGCGACCTGGTGATATCTGATCACTCTCCGGTGGTAGTTACTTTACGAGATCTCCACCCCAAGGGAACAGATATTCTATGGCGCTTCTCGAGCTCCCTCAGTCTGACGACCACTTTAGGGAATTATTACAGAGATGGTGGAAGGAATATGAACAGGATAACTCGTCACACATCACTAACCCTGGGTTATTTTGGGATACGGGAAAAACGGTTCTCAGGGGCCGGATCATGTCCTATGTGGCAGAGAAGAAAAAGGCATTAAGGATTAACTATGATAAAGCAGTAGAATTGTTAAGACTTGCTTATACGAAATTTCTTCTCCATCCCTTGGGGGAAAATAAGAACGAGTGGGTCTCGGCCAAGGAGAGCTTTGAACTCCGGCAAAAGAGGATAGAACTCTTTTATGGTGATCGTCTGAGAGCCTCTTTGTTTTGATTTGGCAACAAGCAGGTAAACTGCTGGCCAATCTGGTGAGGAATAGTAGGGGTGCAAGGGAAATCCTATGTTTGAAAGGCGAGGGAGGTATTGTGGTAAAAAAACCCAAAAAGATAAATGAGATATTGGCAAGCTACTATACAAAACTTTAGTCGCCCTATGATGTCGCTAAAGGTAAAGACTTTCTCAGTAAAAAAAAGTTTAAATAGGCTATCAAAAGGCAGATGGGAGAAATTTTTGAACGTGGACCTCACATTTTGGGGAAATTGAGGGGGTCTTTAAAAGAAAAACCACGGGCCAAAAGGGGCGCCGGGGCCCCAGACGGCCTTTGGGGACTTTTTTTAAAATTTTAGCAAAAGAAAAAATGCCCACCCTGGCCTTTTTTTCACAGGAAATTTTAAAAAGGGACAATCTATGTTTCCCAAATCCGGTGACACGGGAAATTTTAAAAGAAATTTTCAAAAAAAAAGGGAAAAAACCCTTTTTGGGGCCCCGGAACCCTTATTTTTCCAAACCCCCTTCCCCCCAAAAACCCCAAGGGATTTTTAAAAATTTTTATTTTAAAGTTATGGGAAAAACAGTTTTGTTTTAGATTAATGCCCCAATTTATGGGATTACCCCCAAAGGGGGTTCCCTTTAAAGGGAATTTTGGGTTTTTTAAAAAATGTAAGGGAATTATTGAACGCCCAAGACGCTATAAAAGGGGTTACTGGGGTTTGGGGGTTCCCCCGGGTTTTGCGGGGGCTTTGACGGGGAAAAAAAGGCCTTTGGGACAATGCCCAAAGGGGGAGGGGTTTAAGAATAGTTTTTTAGGAGGGGCCTTTCAGGAAACTTTAGAAACTATCTTACAGCAATGTATAAAACTCCACCCGGCTAGAGTACCAAACCCGGGGTTTTTTTCACCATCAATTTATTTACAAAAAGGGGCACGTCAGAGATTTCCCCCTCTCGGCCGTTTTTTTAATTTCCCTGGGGGCCCTAGCCCATTCACTTATTAACAAACAAAAAAAATTTGAGGGGTTAAAGTTGGGTCCAAGGGAAATGAAAATTTACTTTGTTTTGCGGGTGATATGCCCCTTTTTTTGGGCAATTTCCCGAACAAATCTGGGGTTTGAGTGTTGGGGGGAGCCAGAAAAATTTGGAGACTTCTCAGGATTTTAAAATTAATAAGGGAAAGTTTCCAATTATTAAATGCGGGAAATTTAATGGGTAGGTTAAAGGGAAAGGGGTGTATTTGGAAAGGGAGAAATGGTGGAATTTCCGTGGGCCTATTTAGGGGTTAAGGGTGGGGTTTGAAAGGGGCCCTGACCTATCAAATTTAATTTTTTCCCCCGCTGCTGAAACCCAATTTTTTGGGGGCTAGACAGGGTGGAGGGATCTCCCCTTGTCCATAATGGGGAGAATTCAATTGATTTAAAAAAGGTTGGGGGTTTTTTTCGAGGCTAATCACCTCTTCAGAAATGCCTCTATTGCTTAGGCACCAGAAGTTAATGCTTTGCGCAAGGGGTTTATGAATTTTTTTCTGGAAAGGTAAAAACCCCGTTTTAGTTTTTCAAATTTAACCCCGGGGGGGGTTCAGGGGGGAGCACAGCTACCGAACATTAGAATGTATAATTTGGCGGTTATGTGGAGGCATGTTAGAGATTGGCTGATGGACGCAAGCTATTTTTCCAATACTGATCTGGAAGCTCTGCTGGCAAAGCCCAAAACACTAGTGGCTCTGCTCCACTCACCGGTGAAATTGCAACCCAGGGAAATCAGGCAGAGTGTGATCCTGAGAAACACTTTGGCTACTTGGCGACATCCCCAGGAAAGTATAGGAGCCCTTGTACGTGGGGGTTTTTTCCCCCCTTTGGGAGACACCTTCTTTTCGCCCAGGGAGGGAGAACAAATTGTTTCATAAATGGCGACAGAAGGGAATCAGGACACTGGGAGATGTGCTATCACCTTCCAGTGGGTCCCTATTTAATTGGCAGGAACTTGAGGACAAGTTTCACTTGGGAGTAACTCATTTATTCCAATATAAACAAATTGAAAGCTTTTGTAGAGCTAGCATAACTAATTTACAGTCTCTAGGAGATGCAGCGGAGTTCTTGGATCTCTGCTAGATGGGAGACAACAGAGGTTCTTTGTCCAAAAATTTTCTTAAAAAAAGGTAAAAAAGGTCGAAACAGTAGCGGGGTGATATATTTAGGCAGTGTCCTCAAGACCCACCAACAGGTCACTTTTCGGCTCTCCACAGAATCCGACATTTAAATTTTATCACCTGTGCAGAATGCCTGACAATAATGATATCACCGTTTCAATATGAGGAAAGCCTGAAAAAATACCCGTTGGTGATTTGAGGACTGGGGTTGAAAAACGATTTAGAGGGTGGGGAAAGGCACACCAAGATGTAGTTTAGTAGACAAGATACTCAAGGGCATTGCATTAGTCTGCAAGGCTGTGATTAATGAACAATGGAGGGAAACCTTGTTTAGGTTGGCTCATAGAACAATCTATGCCTTTAATATTAGACGGGGAGGAGGGACCACCGAATTTTTACAAGCCTGTCCGAAATGTGATCTAGATGGAGCTAATCTTTTCCATTGTTTGTAGTCCTGCTCTGGAATCACCGGGTTTTGGGCTCAAGTCCAAGGCTTCATTAAGGAAACTTGAGATTGCTCTATATCTTTGGACCCACAGGGTTGTCTATTTCACTTTGTTACTAAGCAACACCCTAGAGAAGAGCAAAAAGATAAATTGGTTTCCTGAAGGGGGTTCATGTGACGCTGTTGGCAGCTAAAAAATGCCTACTGAGGCATTGGCTTGATTCAACAGCACCAGCCCTTACAGAAGTGGTGGACCTAATGAAACAAGCTTTATATCTGGAGAAACTGGAAGCAGAACGGAATAAGGATAAGGACTCTAAATGTTTTCTGAAGAAATTGAAGCTTTTTATTTCCAAGAATTATACAACTACCGAAATAAAAGCTATCCAAGAACCTTTTAAATACAATGAGTACTATGTAATAGAAAAGTTAAAAGGTAGCCTTGGGAACTTAGACGTAGGAGATTAGGACAAGGAAGTGGCAGTGCACATGGATTGTTATTAAGGTTCTGTTTATGGGGGGGGGGTCAGTCCTCTAGGAGGGGTGGAGAATATTAGCAAAAGTAGAGGGTCAGTCATTAGCTGTTTCATAGTTTACACACCCTTCTTATTTTGTGATTCTGATCTATGTTAATCTGTGTATTTTTATAGAATTCTGTCGAAACTTATCGAGATTTACACTATGTGATTCATTATTGTGCTGTTTGGCTTTGTCTGACTGCCTTCATCAATAAAATGTTGTTTAAAAAAAAAAAAAAATGCATGCCGGAATTACGCCGTGTGAACATACCCTTATCT
This sequence comes from Phyllomedusa bahiana, assembly GCA_025379985.1. Taxonomy (NCBI): domain Eukaryota; kingdom Metazoa; phylum Chordata; class Amphibia; order Anura; family Hylidae; genus Phyllomedusa; species Phyllomedusa bahiana. Next base: position 45,137 of record JAODAL010006597.1, on the reverse strand, counting down.
TTTCTTAAACTCACTACTATTGTTAGTTCACCCCTTAAACCAAATGCCTGAAAAGTAGTTAAAGGGGTTGTATCATTTCATTAAATGGCCTTCAGAATAAGGGGACAGTGAAAACAAGCAACTTTGTAATTGGATGTCATTTGCAAAGCTGTCTTGTTTTCACAGGATCCCTTATCTTCGTTTTCTGTAAACACTGTTCCCCAGTGGCGGTCGGATTCCTTCTCCTTTCATATACATTGTCTGCCCACCCCCCTTTGTATTCACGGGAGCGTGCATTCCTGCCTCTCTCACGCAGAATAAGGGGCCGACTACAATTTCACTCTATACAGCCACCAGCCCTCAGTGACACTGCAGCTGCTTCTACAATCAGAAAACAGCAGAATTGTGCCTCGGTGCCTAAATGCTCCTGCATGTAAACATAGAAGGGAGACGGATCTGTGCTCTGGATGAGTTCATAGAAGACTGGATTCAACTATAACAAACCTCCAGCTGTGAGAGGAGAAGAGATCAGTGCTCTGAGTTCATAGAAGACTATCTAGACTGAATGCAGGCCTGTAGTATGTAAACAGCTATTACAAAATAAGACTGCATAGGGAGAGGAAAGTGACATGTGGACTGAGAAAGGGGTGGGGGGGAGAACATACTGACTCGGGAGCAAGCATGAACTGTGAAGGGGGAATGATGTCATTCCCCTTCAGTTAAGAAACACCCAGCTGGGAGGGGAAGAAACAGATTTCAGGAACTGAGAAAATCAAGCTTCAAGAAAACAGCCGAACTGATGAAGCGATACATCGCCTTTAATAACTTGTAAGATTAATTCTACAGGTTATTATGGTTGTGTGGATACCTAATATGTGTAGGGTTTTTTGTGTTTGTAATATATGCACAATTATTTTTTTTTTTTACACTTTTTTTATGGTTTTTACTTAAAAAAAAAAAATCCCATAAAGGGATAACTGTGTTACTTTTTTTTTTACACTTAGTAATGTATTAGCATATTCATATATTATAATCTGTCTCAGTTTGACACAGGCAGTGATCAGGGCAGCACACAGAGCAGGGGAAACCCTTTACGCTGTGGTGATGAACTGCGGCAATCAAAGGGTTAAAGCACTGGGGAGCAGAAGTTTCCCTCACTCCCCGGCGCTGGGAACTGGGCTGTGTATTACAGCTCCATCCTCAGCGCTGCTGCACCGCCGAGAGCCGAAAACCCTGATCTCTGCAGCAACGTCAAAAGACATTGCTGCAGATGGACGACCTGAAATGCCCATCGTCAGAAGTTGGTAGGTGGTCATTAATGGGTTAAACATGCTGTGTGTGGTCTAATCTGCCATTGCAAACACTGCATAAAGATTTATGAATACTGACATATAGACATACAAACAAGGACAAGGCCCATCCCACTACTCTTGCTTGAGAAAGGGGAGATCTCCTCGAAATGTTACAGCTGGAGCACGGCGTGTGTTGTTTCCGCCCGGGCTCTCGGCGTCTCCCACTTACCCCGGTGAGGGTTCAAGTCTAGACTATGGACTGATGTGAACGCCGATGTAAAGGCCGCACCGAAAACTTGAGTATACCCTTTGTTTCTTTTATATCTACACCAAAATGATCCAGACCTTAGGGGTATAGATAGTTCAGAAACAAACTGAACCAACCACATAATGCACCCCTCTCATTAGAACATATGAAACCAAAGCAAGACTGAGAGTATAGGGTAAAAAAGTCAATTTTATTGTTTACAAAAATTAAAAACAGTAGTGTAAATTGGTATGTGTCCATAGAAGTCCAAGAAAAACATGGGTGGATAGGGTACATATACAGGCAGGAAAAATTTATATTGTTACCATAGTCAGGCTAAAATTACAATTGCAATTAATAATAGCATTCCCAAGGACAGTAGAGCAAAAGGTCTATAGGTAAATACAAAGTCAATCAGTGCAGCCAAAAAGCCAAGGAAAGCAAAAATAGTGCACATGAAGGTAACAGTATTCCTTACCAGTAAATCGCCCTATCCAGCACCCACCCCAACGTACGTTTCGCGTCACAGACGACGCTTCCTCAGCGGGATAATGCCTAGTAGATGCCATCTGCATATATAGTCTCAGATAAAATGCCGCAGGTGAAGGAGATCATAGCGGCGCATGCGCAGTACTCGAAAACGGCCGCGCCACTGCCCCACTTCCGGCGAAGCCGCCGTGACGCGCATGCCCGGAGTGGAACACTTCCGGACATGCGCGCCACACGTCAAGATCGCCGGAGCCGAGCGGGCGCCGCACCGTCCGCCCCGACATGCGCACAATCCCACAAGCGGACAGCGAAAATAGAGAAAGCTACAGATAATCAACTGAGATCAGGTGCAGTAAACAAGATATTATCTCGCAGCTATAAGACTAAATCTATGCATAGTAGTACTATTGTAATTGTAAAGTGCTGCGGAATATGTTGCCGCTATATAAAGATTATTATTATTATTATTATTATTATTATAGAGTAAAAGCTAGGACATGACAGACAACATTGTAGCAGTGTTATTTTCCTATTGTCACATAACATCAATGAATGGTAACATAATGACCACAGCAGTTGTCAATGATATAAATGATGAATGTCATAAGTCCAGATGTTTCGTTGAAGAAGAGCAAAGATGATCCACTAGGCCACTAAAATAAGAGCATAAGCAACATAATTAAAAATTAAAAATAAAAATTAAAACAACATTAAGTATTCAAAGGGAAAGAGCATTGAGAGAAATACGCTGAAAACAGCTGGGTAGAGTTAATGTCCGTAGTTTAGCAAGGTGATATACATCGCAGAGGTCCTACAGATATGGAGAGAAATCGAGTTTTTCGTTTAGGCCACTGGGAGATAGAGTGTTAAGAGTAATAATCCACTTAGTCTCCCGTTGTTGTAATGCCTTCATGATATTGCCCCCTCTAATACCAAGATGTACGATATCTATCCCACAGATATGTAGTATTTTATGTAGTATTTGGACATTTTAATGCACAAATAGTGTTTAAAATTCTGCACAAGACTATTTAATAAAAAGTAACATTTTAAATATAAATGGGGGCTGGAGCACTTTAGAAGTACGTGCTGGCCAGCATGTACTTCTAAAACAGTAGACATATAGCGACACCCACAGTACGTGAACCCGGCCTAAGACTAGCTTCACACTGGTGTCAGAGGTTCTGCTTGGAACCTCTGTCTAAATGAGGAAAAAATAGTGCAGCAAACTGCGCTACTATTTCTGCTAAAACATCAGACACCACAACAGACCTTCTGTAGTCAATGGGGTCTGTAAGGGTGCCATTCACATCTATCAGTAAATGTGTTGTATACAACGGTGATTGCGGCATGAACAGAATCTCCGGCACAGATCTAAACCAGGCCTAATGTCAGACTTATCAGCAGGATCTGATAAGTGTGAAAAAAGCTGAAATCCACTCCATCCCCCAGTGCAGAAAAAGATTAAAGGGGTTTTGCCACGATCTCATTTCATACCTCCTGTATCCAGCTCTTCAGCTCTGTGTGCTCAGAAGGGGGCGTGTGTGATTTGTGTGAACTGCATATCATGTGACCCAGCAGGCTGACATCACCAGGCCTTTCCTCTTTGTAGTCAAAGGTATGTTTATGTAAAGCATTGTGAGTAGCTGAGAGGTAAATTTTTGCCTCCAGACACAAGGGTCCTAGGTTCAAATCCCTGCAGGAACCAAAGCTGTGTTTTTTTTTCTCTTTATTAATGCACAGACCTGACTAAGGTTTCTTTTTTTATTTATTTGCACTGTTTGACTAATTACTAAGGAGCACAGAGGACGGGAATAGAGTGACAGCACCTGGGGTTTGAACATTCAGTAGCTGCCTGAGAGGAGAAGGGATATCTGAGCATGTGTGACCAGGACGGAAGAGCTCTCAGCCCTGGTCCTTTCCCCTGGAGATGAGCTGTAAACAATGAATCACTAAAGGAGCAGCTAAAACAAAAACGGTGCAGAATTTTTAATAATGATGAATGGTGAAAATGTATGTTATTTCATTTGCAAGCTTCCCACGTCAATTTTACTTCATGGCAAAACCCCTTTGACCCATTATCCTTTCATGTTTTGCTTATAGTATAGGCTATTTTTATCTATCCCTGTCCAGAAAACAACAGCGCAATGATTATGTCATTACCTATTCTTTTGTTAACAGATTACATAGAGATCAGCGGCAAGTGGGATTGGTTCAAGAGTTCTGTCTCTTCACTATAAGGGTATGTTCACAAGGCTTAAGTTGCTGGTATTTCGACACATAGTGTGCTTTATAAGCGGGGAAATGCGCGCCACAATTACGGTAATTCATAGCTCTCATAGAAAGCTATGGATTACGTGTCGTCTCCCCACACATACAATATGATTGTCTTGTACGCCTCCCCCCACCCCCTCCACCTACCCGCCCTCCCCGCTTTGGAATTACACGCTTGGTTCCAAAATACACACGTATTGCATGGCATAATATACGCGCTGCAATAAGCCGTATGAACATACCCTTAATGTACGTCCACACAACAAATGTCAAAATAATCGTCGGATTATGAATCCCAAAACTGCGTCGTCCAACAAGTATTTTAACTCTGTTTTCAAGGTGGATTTAAGGTTTTTTTTTTGTCAGCCGTATTTAGTCAGAAAACGGATCCCATTTATTTCTATGGGGTTGTGGACGTGGATCCGACATAGAAATGTTTGGGACATTTTTTTTTTCCTGGAACGTGGCTGAAGAATGAACATTGTTTACAAAAACGGTGGATTTGAAATGCGAGTCCTGTGGACTACAAATCACGTTTTCAATTGTGGTCTATGTGGATGGTTTACAGTTGAATTTTTATAGTTCTTAAGACCCGAATCTGTGTAAAAATCAAACTGTAAGGGTATGTTCACACTGCGTAATTGCAGGGCACATTTCGGCACGTATTTTGCGCTTCAATGCGTCCTCCAATTACAGTACTTCATAGGTCTCATAGAGAGCTATGAATTACGTCTGTCTCCCCTGGCGTACAATACATACGTATTGTACATCAGGAGAAAGAAATGACATGTCCACACGCTGTGGATAATGGAGGTGGATGGGGCCAGTTCGTACCTCTAAAACACTTGGCGTATTGCGGCACGTACAGTATGCACAATACACTGTGTGAACACCCTCAATCGATGCCATGGGCACTTATATCTAGAAATGGGCAAGATTTGATGTGATTTGTAGTTGCATGGGACTGCTGAATTAAAAAAAAAACTGACACTAATTGTAAAGAAAATAGTTTTGCAGGAGTCTTGGTTTTAACATAAAGACTCCTTGAATATAAAGACACTGACTAGAAGCACTAATGAGGGCCCTATATGCAGGGCAGCAGCACAAGCCCACTGTGAACACTCCCTTCTGATGTTTATCATGGTGGCTGAATCCTACATCTCCCCCCCCCTCCCTCCTCCTCCTCACAGCCACCACAGCTACCACAGCTCTCTGATACGCCCCTCACAGCGCCCAGGGAAGTCGCGCCCGAGCCCGCGGCGCCCTCACGCAAGTGTACTTCGGAGCCGAGAGCTTGTTGTTCGTGCGCCACCTTTGCTGAACGGCAGTTCCCCGCATGCCCTGCGCGCACAGCGTCCTGCGGCCGTGTTAGCGCTTGGCTTTTCACGGAGTTTGCGCAGTTTCGCTGGAGGAAGCCATCGACGGAGACCAGGTGAGCGGAGAGGAGCGGGAGGACGGGGAGGCCGTGTGCTTTATGGGGCGCTCGCCTGCCTCTCAGTCACTGCGCCGTGTCTAGCAGACGCCATTTTCCAGGCTGGGTGTCTTCCCGCCGTATAAGGCCGGGGATGTGTTTATGGCGGCACGCTGTAGTAGTGGACTCTATGTACTAGGTATGCGGCGGCAGGGGGTTGCTGGCAGGGGCAAAGGGCTTACAGGAAGTGAGGGCTGGTTATTAGGCCGGATGTGCCTTCTGCTGGTAACTGAATAAACGGTGACGATGTCTCCACATGGACGAGTCAAGTCTGAATATGAGGGGGTTACACATCCGAGGTCACCTGGTGCTCTAGTATATCTTATCTCTGGGTCACATCTGAACTGGAGCCTTTAGCGCAGGCTCTACCTTCCTACACTATCGGCTATAATCAGAACTCCTAGAGAAGTGAAGGAGGAGGATGGCGCTCGCTGGATCGCGGCCAGCAAAGAACATTTCCCTTAAAGGCCATACCCCTTTAAAGATTCAATCTCCAAAAGACAAAAGCCTACTTCACTAAGAGAATAGTGAATCTGGAATATCCTGCCTGAGGAGCTGCTCACAGCAGGAACAGTAGAGGGTTTCAAGAAAGGCCCAGATAACCACCTGCTGCTAAATAATATTAATACGTAGGTAGTCGTATAAAATATCTGGATCCTGTCTGATGGCAACTTTAGGATCAGGAATTAAAGGGGTTGTCTTGTAAAGATCTTGTAAAAACAAGTCACTTTGCAATATATGTCTTTTAACAGTGTCCTACCAATTCTGAGATATCCTCTTGTATGGGCTCCATCAGCTCCTCAGGTCACTACAGCTACAGATCTGTTCTATCGCTCCTGATGGGCTGCCAGTGCTGGTTGCTATAGCTACAGTCCTATTTGATGTCTCATGATAGGCTGCCAGTGCTGGTTGCTATAGCTACAGTCCTGTTTGATGTCTCCTGATAGGCTGCCAGTGCTGGTTGCTATAGCTACAGTCCTGTTTGATGTCTCCTGATAGGCTGCCAGTGCTGGTTGCTATAGCTACAGTCCTGTTTGATGTCTCATGATAGGCTGCCAGTGCTGGTTGCTATAGCTACAGTCCTGTTTGATGTCTCATGATAGGCTGCCAGTGCTGGTTGCTATAGCTACAGTCCTCTTCGATCTCTCCTGATAGGCTGCCAGTGCTGGTGTCTGCAGCTACAAACCTGGTGTCCTCAGCAGTTCATCACTGCAGACCAGTAGAAGCCAGTAAACACCACTGAATTCAAAAATGAAACTGGGAAAACCGGACTGAGACTAGATGAATACATGTAGTGAGACAACCCCTTTAAGTTTTCCTTTAGGGCAGATTGGTTTTTGCCCTATGGGTTCCAAAGTATTCATCAGTAGGGGACACAAATCTTAAAGGGACACTGTCGGAAAGGAGTCATTTTCTAAAAAACAATATTCCTGAAAAAAAAAATCTATTTCTGCAATTAAAGATTACATATACAATTGTTCACGCCTGTAGTTGTTAACATTGAAGAGATTAAGCTTCTGAGTGACGGGGCAGACTAATCTCGCTTTACTGCAGCTGCTGCTTATCTCTGTTACAAACAGGGGGTAACTACATGTTTGCTTTATTGTTCTCTAGAAAGGGATAGGCCTTGTTCACATCTGATCTGCTCTGGAGATTAGGTTTAGAACCTCGGTCATAAAGCCGAAAAACTGCCCCAAGGGGATCCGTTCACTACAGGCACCTGCAGGACCCAACGGACCCTATTAATTACTATGGGGCTGTTGGGTTTCTGCCATGGTGCCCGTAGTTGAGATGGAAAAAATAGCGCTGTTTTTTCCGTCTCAACGGCGGAAATCAGTTGGGCGCCGTGGATGTCCATAGTGAACGGATCCCATGTCTATAGTTTTTCACCTCTGTGACGGAGGAACCTCCAATGCAGATGGGAACCTGTCACATAGTTTATGCTCTCCTTGCTGAGGACAGCACAAGCTAGTGACAGAAATGCTGTTTCCAGCGCTGTGTCCCTTATTCTGTAAGATGCTGGAGTTTCCATGTATTTCAGCCAGAAGTCATTCAGTCAGTTTTTCAAACCCCGCCCATCTGAGGCTAGCCCCGCCCACCTCAACTGATAAACCTATTACTTTGAATAGGTAGAAACATGTGAATAACTGTCGGTGGACGGGGCTAGCCTTTTGTGGGCGGGGCTAACACCTACTCATGAATAACATTTGAGCATTAAATACTCAAACTCCAGCATCTTACAGAATAAGGGACACAGCGCTGGAAACAGCAGGCCTGTCACTAACTTGTGCTGTCCTCTGCCAGGGGGGCATACCCTATGTGACAGGTTAACCTGATGATGGGTTCTCTTTAAACTAGATTACTTGGGCAATGCATGAAAGGATTTGGGGTTATTTATTTTTTTTTACTCTGGGGGGGTCTCTAGCTTTCTTCCCACTTATCATGTGCTGCTGATAACACTTAGGGTATGTTCACATGGCGTATTTCGCAGCGTACTGCGCTTGATACGCGGGGAAATGAACCACATAATTGCGGTAATCCATAGCTCTCATAGAGGACTATCATCGGATTCTCAGCAGTTTCAAAATGCTAAAACTGCCAAAAATCCATAGGTATTCCTGTACTGTGTAGACTTAGCCTAACTGTACGGGGTCTGCAGATAAGTGGTCATACAGGAGGGTTGTCCGCTGCTTGCAACTAATCCATAAAGGGTTTTGCTGGAAAGTAAGGGTATGTTCACATGGTGCTTTGGATCCGAAAATCGCATCCAAAATCGCTGCGTAAATCACATCCAACTTGCAGGTGTGGGTTTGGGTGCGTTTTTGCTGCAGGCGAAACGCACCCTAAAGTTGTAAATAGGGTATCTGCTGTGTCAAACGGATCTAGAATTGACAGGTCAGTTCTTTGAACGAATCTGAAATACAGTACACATCAAAAAGACGCATGTCAAACACACATCGGCGACCACTCGTCTGATACGTGTTTTGCATTGAAAGTAATATAAATCAAACTGCACATTGTTAGATGCGTGTTTGGGTCCATTTGGGGTCTGAAACATGTACAAATATAAATAAGGTTAAAAAAAAATTTTTTTTGTGCATTTAAAGGGGTTTTGCAAGACTAAAAAAAAAAAAAATAAAAAATCTTCCCACTGTGCTTAAATAGAAAATTAACCCATACTTACCATTGCCATCACCACGGTTTCAGCCCTGCCTTAGCTTGTGTCCCCTGACTCCTTTTCACAGGTCACATGATGCTGCAGCCAATCACTGAACTGTGTGGTCAGATGCTGTACATCTAGGCATGTGACTGCTGATGTGAGATTGGTTGTAGCATCATGTGACATCATCAATATGGGACCCAGGAGAAGGGGAGGCGTAGTACTGGAGCTATGGCAGTGCTGGAATGGTTGTGATGGGAGAGGACAGTATGAGTTAGATTCCCTTTAAATAGAAAATTATCACCAATATTTTTCTTTTTACTAATTAAAACAATATACTGGTACATATTCTATTTTTCTTAGCTGTTTTTATTTTCTCACTAGATTTTTTAATTCTGATTTCTGTATATGATTATGGAGAAGGCTTCTTGCCTGAGCTGCTTTTTAACAGCTTTAAGAGACACAGGAGCCTATGAATAGTAGAAGTCCCATTGACTTCTATAGAGGAGTATATATAAGCTCTGTGACCTGGGAAGCAGTCAGTGTGCAGGGAGGAGGAGAGGGTGAATTGTGACCATCTCCTATTGTGACTGGTGGAGCCTGTGTTATCCATACACATTGGTGTCACCTTTCAGTGTAACCCTGCTTGTGCTGATAATGAGGAGACTGCAGAAAAGCTTTCGCTATAGAATAAGATGTATCAGACTACTATTAAGCCTGGGGGCCAAACTAAAAACTGCAGATCTTTTTTTTAATATTAATAGTGATATGGGAAATAAAAAAAAAAACGCAAAAAAAGTCTTAGAAAATGTGTTTAACATAAAAAAACGTTAAAGAACAGGTCATTCTGATGACACATTTCCTTTAAGCCTGGTAGGAGGCAGAGAGGTTTTTTTTAAGCTTTGGGAAAACCCCTTTATCTTATTTTTCGAGCGATAAAACACACTTTTTTTACTCCAGATTTGGGGGGGAAAACAGGGGTGCGTCATATAGTCCGAATATACTACCTCAGGCCAGCTGGAGAGGAGCTATGCTGCGGGAAGCCAGCGACGGGGGTTTAAAGGGTTAAACCCCGCGCCAGCTTTCCGCAACATTGCGGCCCTCCAGTCTCCTGCCAGCCCAAGGTAGCTCAGTGAAGGCAGCTCCATCCCTGCTCTTAACACCTTAGACACTGAGCTGAATGAGGACCACTCCTCCCTCTGATAACCCTCTGCAATGCAATTGCAGGTGTGGGGGGGTAATCAGTTGTCATGTCAGCCAGAAGCCTCATACAGGCTTCTGCAGCTGCCATGTATGTGCACCTTTTACACCCTATGGCAGGGTTTAATAGGTAATGAAGGAAAAATCCTATGCAGCAATACAACAGTACTGCGTGTATAGGATCAAAAAGTCACCTGCATCCCAAAATAAACTACACTTGAGCTCACACTTTTTGCTTGACTTTTTTATTCCCTATTTTCTCTTCCTAAAACCTAGTTGCATCTTATAGTCCGAAAAATACGGTAATTATTTTTAGTGCCTCCTGGGATACTTGACCACTAGAGGGTACGTTTGCTTAGATACTTTTCAGCAATTGCATACAATTACAGCTCTCCTATTACACCTTGCCTCAGGCAGCCATGCCTATAGACCTCAGCTGAAAATCCGCGTTGCAGTCTAGATGAGTCAGATTTCAAAACTGCCTTTTTTTTTTTTCCAAACACTTAGAACACATCTGAAAATATACTATTGAATTCAGTGGGTTGGTATGAAAAACGAGCAGCAAGTTTTGTGTGCATTTTTTGGCGCAGATCCGTGTCCAAGAACTCAGTAGTGATCTATGATGTAAACACAATTGGAAGTCTGAAAAATACATGACAAAATATGAAAACGGGAGCTAAAAAATCTTCAGGTGCTTGAATACAATACTGTTCAAATACTGGTCAGACAACGTGGTTTTAGGATTCAGTCTGATGAGTATTTTGTTCTTTGTGTGGACGTGCCCTAAAGAGTGAAAATGGCTAGATGGGACGACCTTTTATTGATGAGTAACAAAGCTACAGCGAGGGCCCAATAGTAGCCAGATGCAGGTCTGTCAGCTTGAACACCAAGAATGGCATAGCTAGGTGCCATGCCGTATGAAGCTTTAGTGCAGATGTGAACAGAGCTTTAGGCCAAGTGCTGATTTTGCAGACGAATTGTGTCTGTATTATATAGCTGCAGCAGCATGGACTGTATTAGACACTTTCTCCTCTGTCTTGATACATATAGTTTAGATATCAGACCATGAATAAACTATTAAAAACATCGATTTATTATAATCAGCTGCAGCAGATGGACTGTTTTAGACCTTTCTCCTCTTTTGTACATATAGTTTAGATATCAGCCTGAAAAAACTTTAAAAAAACTTTTTTTTATGAATCAAGCTTGAGAAAGGAGGGGCTTCTCTCCGAAACGTCGCTTCCGCTCGGTGCGTGCCGCCCTGCCGGTCTTACGCCATGTTCACACGGTTTATTTCGGGACGGATTTGGTCTCGTATTCTGCGCCATAGTGCGCGAAATATGACGCAAATCCGTCCCAGTCATTACAGTAATGCCCAGTTCTCATAGAGAACTATGGATTCCGTCCCTTCTCCCCGCTCGCGAAATGCAGGGAGAAAGTGACATTCACATTATCCCGGCGGGATAATGCATGTCTATGGGGCCAGCGAGCAGCCGGCCCCGCCCCCGCTACACGGCAGTCGGCGTAATTGTGGGCGAAATCCGTCCCCGCAATTACGCCGGCAATAAGCCGTTTTAACCGGGCCTTACTGCCTTCGCTCTACTACATGTGTTTGCATGAATGCTACTTTGTCCAGATAACTACTTAAAGTGGATACTGTTGCCGCAGATCTATTCCATGGAATACAAATATCTTTTATGCACATCATGTGCAGCGCCCAAAGGGTTTCATGTATATTAGGAATGGATAGAATGCAAATTTGAATCTGCAGATTGTTCTGTGTGCTGTATTTTTGCATAAGTGTAGTGTTGTTAATGCATTGACTTTAAAGTTGTTCCCATCTTGCACTGTAACGGCAAGTAGACCCCGAAAGTGTCCTCTTTAGATGGAAGAGTCAGTTATGCTTGTGCACTACTCTATTATGTTCTATTGGGGGTGTCGTACAGCCAAGCACACCACTTCCATGGAGAGCAATGCGTAAACGCATCCGACTCTTTGTTCTGATGTAGAGACCATTTTGGGCCTGTTGCTGAGATGAGGGCCTGCACCCACCACACTTTAATGACCTATCCTATTGATATACCATCAAAGTGCATGGTGAGAACACCCCGCGGCATTGCCATCTGCATGGGCCCTGTATCTGCTACTGTATTCTGTTTTCTCCATGAGGCAGTGCATTTAGGGGGTGTTACCTCCATATTGGTGTCCAGTTAAGCATTGCAGAATTCTTTTCTCACACTATTGCCCCAGTTAATAACCTTGTGTGGCAACGTAGTGAGTCCCTGCAGATCTGGATGTCTTTGCATTGAGATAGAGCTTGGCTGTGAGGAGCTCTCCTGACATGCTGGTATCCCCATAAAATACATTTCTGGATCATTGCCATTCCTGTCCAACCAATGCGGATAGTCAGCGCTATTTTTAGCAAGTATAAAAACTGTTCAAAGGGAACATGTTGGGAGATTTTTGCTGGATGAAACGCTGACCCTGAGTCTGGAACAGTGGAGCAAAGTCTAGGAGGTGGCTCTCCTCAAGCTTCTCCCTGCCCAGCCCTCTTTTGTGTAGAAAGAGAGCCAGCAGCCTGATTTCTCTCCATCTTCCGTTATTTTGTTTCCTCTTTTAGCGCCACAGAAATTCCCTGTCTTTAACTAGGGAGCCTGTCATGATTTCATTCTTCCTGTGGTTTGGGCAGCGTAGATCTCCTGGCAGGTTCCATGTTAACCCCTTCCCACATAGTCTGTTTTTTTTTTTTTTTTTTTTACTCTTGTGGTCGATTTTTTTTTTTTCATTTTTTTTTTTTCATTTTTATTTTTCAAGAGCCATAACTTTACTCTCTTGTTTATATAGACCTGCAAAGGATTGTTTTTGTGGGACCTTTTTAAATTTACATTTTTTAACTGTGCCATTGACCATACCATGTAAAGTACTAAGAACCCCCCCATCAAAAAATCTTTGTGGGGTGGAATGTGAAAAAAAAAAAACATAATTGCGCCATTTGTGCAATGATTTAGTTTGTGTTCAGTTGAATTGACAGGCTGTCTGTACCCTGCAGATCAGCGCCACTCCGGAATACCAAATGTTTGTTTTTATTATTTTTTTGGGGAAAAAACTTATTTTTCTTATTTATCCAAGCAAATGGCACTGCAGCGAAGTAAAAAAAAAAAAAAAAAGGGTCTGTCCACATGGCGTCTTTGGATCCGAAAACACTGCAGCAATCGCATGGGAAACATATCCAACACGTACCCAAACACGCAGCTGTGTGTTGTATGCAGCAGGAGCGCACTCTATCATTTTAAAAAGGGCTCCTGCTGCATCTTTCGGACCAAGAATTGACATGTCACTTCTTGGATCGGAACTGAAAGACGCAATGAGACACACATCGGCCATCACTCGTGTGAATGCTGATGCGTGCTTCATATTAAAAGCAATGTAAAAGCACATTGCGATTTGTTAGCTGCGTGTTTGGGGACCGACAGACGAATCCAAACACGCAGCTAACAAGCTTATGTTACATGGACGAAAAGACGCTGTGTGAACATACCCTTAGGCCCCGTTCACACGGCTTATGGCCGACGGATTTGTGCGCCGTATTGAGCGCACAAATCCGCCGTGAATACGGGGCGGGACGGGGGCGGGGCCGGAGCGCGGCGGGGGCGCCGCTACCCGGCCCCATAGACAATGCATTGTTTACGGCGCGGTCCCGCCGCCGTAAATAATGTGCATGTCCTTTCTCCCCCGCGGCGGATTTGCCGAGCGGGGAGGCGCGACGGATTCCACGGTTCTCTAGGACCGCTCTGGATTCCCGTAATCACGCCGACGGATTGGCGCCGTATTGAAGCGCAAATCCGCGCGGAATAACGGCGCCAATCGTCGGCAAATAAGCCGTGTGAACGGGCCTAAGGGTGTGTGTTCACACGATATACTGCGGCGCGTACATCGTGTCCATTTCCATTATAAAATTTGGAGATTGTATTTTGCAGATCCGTTGTGGAAGATCTGCCCTATTGAAATGTAGCTGAAGAAGGTTTTTCTTTTTTTTTATTGTAGTATTCTACTGACATTGATGTGCGACTTCTATCCAGCAAGAAAAGAAGTGTGCAGAAGTTAGGTAAGTGGCTCCTTCTCTACATTCTGCTGTGGGCTTTGATTGATTTTTTTTCATTGCTGAGATCCTTCACCCCAGAGACTATATTTCATAGAGGCACTCACTATGCTCTGTCCCAGGCTGGATTCCTAGATACAGCTTAGGCAGCTGGCCCAGGAAAAGCACAGCAATGGCAGAAAGTTTCTGTGGGGTGTAGACAGGATGAGAGGGATTTATTTGTTTTTGGGAATATAAACCTGCCTAGAAAGTGTAACCCTTTCCTTGTCAGTAAATGCTTGGAATAAATAATGTATTTACACAGATCTTGTGATTTAATTACATTTCAAACATTGCTTCTAATTTTATATAACCATAAACCAGTATCTAGATCCTTCCCCAACCCCTCTTTAAGGTACATACACCTTAGATAGCTGGCAGCCAAACAGGCCCCCTCCTGATCCCCTTCTAGACATACATACTCTACTGAGCGTGCATATGTTCTCCATACAAGTAGGGCAGTGATCTGCGGTGAGGACCCCATATGGCTGATCTCTCTTCCTCTTGCCATCTACTGTTATGGGAGAGCTGGGGCATCTCCTTACACGTTAAATGGTCACCCGGTCCTGCCAAAATCTGCTGGTTTGGCTGATACTAAGTTAACGTATATAGGCTCAATCGGGCTAGATTTACATGGTGTAGATGGATTTTGCTCAGATTTCTACCGTGTATCACACTGTCCCTAAGATGTACTTTGATACAGAGGCTGTTGTATATCTTAATTTTCCATTTTAGATTTGTGATTCATGATTTAAAGAGAACCTGTCACATACACTAGCCCCGCCCACCTCAACTGACTAACCTGTGTCTTTGAATAGGTAGAAACATGTGAATAGCATTTGGTGGGTGGAGCTAACACCTACTCATGAATAAGATTTGAGGGGTAAATGCTCTAAAACTCCAGCATCTTATATAATAAGGGACACAGTGCCGGAAACAGCAGGTCTGTCACTAGCTTGTGCTGCCCTCAGCAAGAAAGGCATAATCTATGTGACAGGGGCCCGTTAAGTTTTAGCCTGCTGTACATCAACTGTATTGACTACTATTTATATGGGCTAAATGATTATTAGTGACTTGTAATAGTCCTTATTTACCTTTGCCTACATGTATGAAGCCAGTCATTGTGGTAAAAGAAGCCCTTTAACTGGCTGCAGTGGTTTCTGAATGGCAGAATCCAAGACATTCCTGTGTCGAAACCAAGTGCCAGTTACTCTATTTTCACCGCAGTTGTCTTTCTTGGGCCATTGTTACAAACTGCATTTGGTGCACAAAAGACAACGACTGTCTTCTCAGTGGCAAAGGTGATTGGGTGGATCTTCCAGCCAATCAATATGGCAGTTTCAGTTGCATTAGTGAGGTGTATGCACTACATTACAGTGCGGTACTTCATGTGCTGTATTGCTCTTTACATGTACCAGGATGAGTGGCTCTTTTGGGCACCAGGTGAGCACAGTAGTCTATGTATATTGTACAGGAACTTGCTTTTTATGTTTATCTGCATTATTTTATTTAAAGAGAACCTGTCACATAGGTTATGCCCCCTTTGCTGAGGACAGCACAAGCTAGAGTCAGACCTGCTGTTTCCAGCGCTGTGCCCCTTATTCTGTAAGATATAGGAGTCTTAGAGCATTTAATGCTCAAATCTGACTGTTTGAACTTTGCAGCCAGAAAAGAGGCCAGCTTATTCATGAACAGGTGTTATCCCTGGCCACCTGACAGTTGGGGAATGTTCACACGGCATGTTGAGTCCGCGTGCACGTGTTAATAGATGCGTGTTTGGATCTGTCTAAACGGACCCAAACACGCATCTAACAATGAGCAGTGTGATTTTTCATTACTCGCAATGTAAAACACGTATTGCCGTTCAGATGAGTGATCGTCGATGCGTGTTTATTTGCGTCTTTCAGATCTGTTCTAAGAATTGACATGTCAATTTTTAATCTGAAAGACGCAGCAGGAGCCCTATTTAAAATTATTGGGTGCGTGTCTGCTGCAGCCAAAACGCATTTAAACACGCAGCTGCATTTTTGGATGTGGTTTTCAGAAAATACCCTTAGGGCATGTTCACACAGCGTTTTTGTATGAGGTTTTTGGAGCGGTTCCTCGCCCAAAACCTCGTCCTAAACGCTTCCAAAACGCCCACAGTTCATTTCATTGATTCCTATGTAAAACCTCGTTGTAGTTCATACACAATGAGGTTTTTACACGCTTCTTTGGAAGCAATGAAAAAGAAGTGTCATGTCAATTCTTGAAGCCCGTTGGAGGTGTGGTTTTGGCTCGTTTTCGGTACAGTTTTTGTCTTGGCTATTCATTTGTATGGGTGAAAATCTCATTGAAAACCTGATCAAAGCCCCGTCAAAAACCTCTTCTGAAGAGGAGTGTTTCAGGCGAGGTTTTGATGTGGTTTGGACGAGTTTTTGAGCGAGGAAACGCTCCCAAAACCTTGTCCAAAAACGACGTGTGAACATGCCCTTATGCACATGTTCAAAGTAATTACACTATTCAAAGTAATAGGATAATCAGTTGTGAGGTGGGCGGGTCATGAATTAAACGGACTCTTTTCTGTCTGAAAACTGCCAGCATTAAATACTCTAAAACAATAGCATCTTACAGAATAAGGGACACCGCGCTGGAAACAGCAGGCCTGACACTAGCTTGTGCTGTCCTCAGCAAGGGGGGCATAACCTATGTGACAGGTTCTCTTTTTTAATTTTTTTTTTTTTTTTTTTCCGTTCTGTAACATAATGGCGAGTGTGTAACCCATCACTATACACGATATTAGTGCTATAAATTGAAACCAATTTAACTTTTAAGGGACTGTAATTACCTAAGGGACATTTATAACATTTGTGGTGGTAAACATGGTTTACTGGACATGCAATAAATATGTTGGCTGGGTACAGATCTAAAGGGGTTTTGCTATGTGGCAAAGTCCCTTCTGAGGCTAGCTCAAAGCTGGCTATGAACTGGCCCCACAGAGTGGGGAGATGGCCACACTCACAGTTCTTTTTCCTCATTCGTGTCTGTGGAAGTTTCGAGTATAGCCAAGCACACTTGCTCAGCTATAATAATGAATGGGAAGGACTACACAAGTGTTACTTTCTCCCCGTTCTCTGAGCTACGAGCTGGCCTCAGAAGGGACTTTGACAAATGACAAAACCCCTTTAACCTCTTAACCACCACATACTGTCTTTTGACGGTGGGGTGGATGGTGCAGTTCCTTTGCTGCTGTTGTGTCAGAAGGGAGTTTGCAATGGAGTGGCAACTAACAGCTCTGTTCTTAGAGTACCCTCTAAGAACAGAGCTGTTAGGGATTGGAGGCTTCCTCTGGACCCGGCTGTTTAACTCTTAGGCTATGTTTACACGGCAGTAATTGCGGGACGTATTTCGCCCACAATTACGCCGTGTGTACGGGGGCGGTGCGTGGGGGGGGGGGGGCGGCCAGCCCGCCGGCCCCATAGACATGCATTATTCTCGGTGCGTTTATGCCGTGAGTAATTGACATGTCACTTATCTCCCTGCTCGCCGTATTGTGCGAGCAGGGAGGGGAGATGTAATCCATAGTTCTCTGAGAACTGTGGATTACCGTAATGCCTGGGACGTATCTCTCCCCGTATTTAGCGCAGTACGGCGTGAAATACGGGACAGAATACGTCCCAGTTTTAGCCGTGTGAACATAGCCTTAGATTACTGCCGTCTGAGTTTGCAGCATGATCAAAGTAGATTCCCCTGCCTAATCGGGCCAATGGGTTTCCCTGTGCCCGATGGAGCCTGGGGACCTAGAGTAGCCGCAGGGTTGTCTATGTAGTAAGCCTGCTGTTTGTGCACACTGTGTGTTGTCCCAGCCTGTGTCATCCTGACACAGTATATAATGTAAAGTCATTCAGGCGTATACTAATAAAAGTGTATATTAAAGATTAAAAATAGTTATCTCTTGATGGGATTTAAAAAAAAAAAGTTGAGTGCATAAAAATAAACGTTATATAATTGTGTCTTTTTTTTGTGCATAAACATATAAGGTATCCACATAACTAATAACTTGCAGAATTAATTTGACATTTTTAATGTGAAGTGAATGCAGAAAAAACATTTTAATTCACAATGCAAAAAACGTTATAAATTACATACTAATTTTGTAAGTATCAAACTATGGTAAAAAAAAATACTTTTCCACATAAAATACTACAGCCACATAAAATAAGGTAAAAAACATTGACTGCGGAAATGCAGGGAGCCAAACAGAGAAAATATTAGCTGGTTATTTCCTTGTCAGGCCTGGTGCGTAAGGGGTTAAGAAATGTAATGCCAGCCTAGATACTATAGAAAGTACTGGTTAGTATAGGTGCTAATGGATTTTCCACAATATGTAAAACCATGACTTGGTGTTTCCTGCTCGTCCCAGCTGTCGAACACTGTTATCTCCAGTCAGTAAGTGTGGACGCCAAAGAAAATATTAGCATTACAGCAAACTGTTCAAGCAACAGTATAGAAAATGTCTAAAGGACACGTTTAGAACAATCCTCTTTGGAGGATCAGCTGGTAACTGGCACAGAAGCTTCGTTAATTGCAAATGGTTAATTGTTTGCAGACGATTTACAAGAGGAGTACAAAAAGATGTGAAAGAAAACATTGATTAGTGTCTGACAGTAATATACCACTCGCTGGTAAGAGAAGGAAACTCCTTTTCACCACATTGTAGCCACTTGTTGAACTTGGGACTTTAAAGGGGTGTTTCTATCGCACTACTTCCCATTTTGGCCTGTCTGTGTCAGCCACTGGCAGCGAAGAGGCGGACGTACCAGTATGATTCTATCCGTTTATCACTTTAGAAGCTCCAAATGGATCCAAATAAATGGGCTCAGAACACCCATAGAAATGAACAGAGAGCATGCTATGACTAAGGGTACACTTCCTGAAACGTGTCAGCTTGTCCTGACCAGCATGATCTTGTATTTTAATCGGTTGGAATAAAATTTTGGCTTTTATCGCTTTGGTGCTGATCTCGATTACGCTTTTGCACCTCTCCATACTCTGGTACTGACCAGGCCAAAAGTGGAAGTAGCACAATGGGGAAGACCGCTTCAGCATGCACAGTTGCATATGGTTGGGGTTTAAAAGTGGCCTTATATATAGGATCTTTTCTTGTTCTATCCATTCAGTCGGTCATGTCCAACCTGTGGATACTCTGTAGGCCAGTACTCTTCATGCTTTACTGTTTTCCACAGCTTCTTTTAATTGCTTGATGTTTATTCCCGTGTCATTCTTGATGGCATCCAATCAACAGGCCATCAGTCTCCTGTTTCCTTTTACCATTCAACTTCCTGAATAGCGTCT
This sequence comes from Phyllomedusa bahiana, assembly GCA_025379985.1. Classification (NCBI taxonomy): domain Eukaryota; kingdom Metazoa; phylum Chordata; class Amphibia; order Anura; family Hylidae; genus Phyllomedusa; species Phyllomedusa bahiana. The sequence goes on along the minus strand of JAODAL010006597.1, from coordinate 25,553 downwards.
CCTTTTGAATTCGTTCTCATCACTTGAGCAAATCAGATCGGTTTCTGTCGGTGAGCTTTCCTTCCAGGGACAATTCTGAGTTGGTATGATGAGGGACATCTTTGTTGGTAATCCTAGCTATCCATCCTTATATGTAAGGTAAGATAAGCTGGCAATATTTGATTGGTGAGGGTCCAACAACTTTTGTTTTTCTTTGGACTTTATTACAGGGCTGAGGGTTGGCGCTCACTAATGGTTATATATTACAATATTTTACTATCCAGCTGATACAAATTTTCTTGAGAGATCTATGCAGAAATTTAGAAAACGAAAAACGCTTAAAAAAAAAAAACCTGATGTTTTTCTGTGCAGTGGAGACCGAGCCTTTGAGCTCTGTAGCCTTTGGCCCTACACATTAGAAATCTCCAGTAGTCCTCTCGCTGTAACCGGAATAACAGAGCTGATACGCTAATCATTGTCCGTAGAACCGCCCACGGTCTAACCAGGAAGGGAGTCTGAAGTTGCCTGTTAATTCTGTACTATTTGTGCTAGTAGTATCTACAAATAGTTCAGGTGGAGCATTTAGGAACGAGAATTTAATTTTGTTGTTTTCTTTTTGTATATCATTACAAGTTATATATTGATAGGATACTATACTACAGGAAATTGGGCTTTGTTTTGCCTATTGCCCTACCTGTGTATTGAGATAATGAATTTGCCTGTGGCTCTGTGACACGGAATGATGAGAAAACCCCCTTTAAGTAAAAATGTCTCGAAGGATTTATGGAGTGGACCAAAAAGATGAGCTCACTCCATACGTGGTAGTGCTGGCTGTTCATGACAGCTGGCACCCCCTAAAATTAAAGCTAGAACTACAGCCTGCAAAAAAAGAGAGATTTTGTACAGGTCCAGTGATGTCTCAATAAAAAAGTAATTGGTCTCAAAAAATGTTGATGCACAACAAATTTTTTTTTCAAAAATAAAAAAGTAAAATATATATGAAAACCATAGAAACTTGGTATCGCTGGAGTTGTACTGATGTGACAAATCAAGATTTCTTTGTACTGCACAGTGAATTCCATAGAAACAAAACTCCCAAAAATTGCGTAGTTGCTTTTTTTTTTGCAGTTTTATTTTTAGGGGAGAGGGGTGTTACACTGTATGTTATGATATAGTAAGTGGTTATCATTAAATAGTACAGATTGTAATGAAAAAAACAGGTCCTCATGTGGCCATGTAGCTGGAAGTTGGGGGATAAGCATGAACGTAATGTGAACTAAAATGGTGGTAGGGGGAAGGGGATAATCATACCCAAATAGAACACGTGCTCTAAAATCTAACTTTTATTAATGACCTCTAAAACACACACAGATCAAAAAGGAAAAAGATACTCATGGGGAGGTAGGTAACGCCTACAAAAAATGGGGAGTGCCTATCCTGTCCCTATCAAGGCAACTATTCCTATCCCTAAGCAGAGAAAATGCCCCAAAAAGGGCGACTCTGCAGTTCTGACCTCAGTTAGTCCTTAACTGTCCCCAGGGGGAAGGGGTTAGGCAGAGCTATTTCTTTTGCATTAGGGTATGTTCACATGGCGTAATTGTGCTGCAGTATGCCCCGCGAATACGGTAAAATCATAGTACTCATTGAGTGCTTCAGGAGTATGTGCTGGACAATGTGTACTTCTAAAGCTGCAGGTGTATAGCGGTGCACACGGTATGCACCACTATACCCCGCAAGACGGCGTGTGAACATAGCCTTAGTCCGTACCATATGTTATAAAGGTCTGAAAGAGAAGTACACAGTTATTTGCTCCGATTAGTAGGGAGATTTCCTCCCAATTACATGATTCTAGGATGTTCTATGCAATGCTGAAAGAATGTGATGAGTCCATGTAAATACCCCAGGAACTTTTATCATCTTTTTTTTACTAAACATCTTGCATGTAACTCCCCAGCCACTTGGCCCTGAGCACTGAGGCATGTTTGTTTTGCTGGTTAGCAGCTGTCACTGATGGAATCCATTTGTTGGGGATATCTGTGTAATTTACATATAAATCATTTTTGTGTAGGATCATTGTATAACTCCATTCTTGCTTTTTCACGCTAAATGATCTCCCTTATATGCAGAAGTATTCCAGCTGCACAGTGAAACCCCAGTGGTCAAATATGAATTGTAAATTGTTTCTACAGATTTGTCTTGAACTTGAGACCCTGCATTCTGAATTGCTGCTATGAGAAATGGCTAAAGAAGCCTAAGAGCCGCGGAAGCTTGGTCAATGCCCTGGCCTAAGCTCTCTTTGTAGGTGTCGCTCGAGCCCCTCCATCTCCTCTTATACAGCTATGTGTTGAATGCCAGTTTTGCTACTTTTTGACTGGTGTGGAAATTCAGAGATTGATGTCCACATGAGTTAGTCTAAAATAAAATGCCTGTACATGAATTTGCAGCTGATTTCAACATGCTTTAAAGTGGTGCAGAGTTTTTTTTTTTTTTTTTTTTTTTTTTTTTTTTTGCCTCGTCTGAATGAACAAAAGTATAGTACAATGAATGCTGTTTTAATTCCCTAGAGTACAAAAAATATACTAGTCAGCACTTCACCTATTGCTGCGGTGAAAAAGAAAATTTATTTTTTATTTAACACTCCGTTTTTTTAAAAAAATGTCATGCATCATCAGTTTGAGAACATAATTTCCTGTATATGGCAGATATAGCAACATTTCAGGCAAAACCTTATCGCAATGTATCTTCCTACAGTAGCGGTTATGGTAAATACACCCATGAATGCTGTATGCAATGCAAGTCAATTGCTCAGAAGAAAATTACCATCTTCGTACTCCCTCCTGCATTATGTGTATAATGTAGAACGGTATACAAGTACACCACGGGCCTGTTTGTATAAATAAAAATGTATACACTTTCACTCTTTTACAAATAATTATTCTAAAAAAAAGTCAAACAGATTTGGTATCACAGTGTCCGTAAAAGTCGGATCAAGTAAAATATGACCTCCGGTACGCTGAACACTGGAAGAAAGAAAATTCCAACTGACAAAATTGTGTTTTCTTTGGTCATTTCACATCCCCAAAAATTGTAATAAAAAGTGATCAAAAATGAACATGTATCCTAAAATGGTATTAGTAAAAACTACACTTTAGCCTAGCCCTCAAAAAAAATGAGCCATCACTCGGGTCCAAAGGTAAAAAAAAATAAGTTATTGGTCGCAGAAAATGGTGCGGCAGCGCAATCTTAAGATATAGAAGTTTTTTTTTTTAATTACTAAAACACAAACTACATATTTGGAATTGTCGGAATCGTACAGATAAGGGCTTGTTCACACTGAGTTTACACTCCGTGTTACAAGCGCTTTTAGGATCTGTATTGGGGTCCACTCTGTCGGTCCCCAAGACGGGTCTAACAATTAGCAGTGAGATGATCACTGCTCGCCGTGCTGAACACGGAGCGGCGTTCACATGAGAGATCACCGCTGCGTGTTTCAAAAGCGCAGCTCGGCTCTGTCTTGAAAAGAATTGCATGTCAGTTCTTTTCAAGACGGCGCTGAGCTGCACTATTGAAACACGCAGCGGCGATCCCTCATGTGAATGCCGCTCCATGTTCGGCACAGCAAGCAGTGATCAACTCACTGCTATTTGTTAGATCCGTCAAACTCCCTGTGAACAAGCCCCAACACGTCATTTATTCTGAAGCCTAAACTCCAAACAAACACAACCCACACAAACCTGGTACTTTTTTCACATTTCACCCCTCTCAGAATTTTTTTCTAGTTTCCCAGTATATTCTATTGTACAGTCAATGGCACCATTAAAAAGAACATCCTGACCCTCAAAAAACATATGCCTGTGGAAAAATAAAAAAAGTTATGGGTCCTAGAAGGCGGGAAGGGTAAAAATAAAGAGCCAAAAAATTATGGCCACCTGTCAGGAAGGCATTAAAAGCGGTTTCTCTTTTTTGCTTTGAAAAACTGTCAAGCCTCAGGATCCTCTGGTGGGTTTTAGTTTTTCCAAACAACCTTGGTCTCTGTGCACACCCCATTTCCCTTCTTACGTTAAAAGCCTTAAAAGGGTTTTGCCACAAAGTGAGTTTGACTTCTCAGAAGAGAAGGTAAACAAACAGGCAGCCTCACGGAGGAGAGGGAGGGGGTGCTGAAAGAGCCAGGAAGCAGGGAGCGTATGCAATGTGTACTCAAATAATGACATTACAACCAGTGGATTTTCTATACAAAAGAAACAGAATCTTTCTCCACAGTCCCTAGCAAGCTTCATGTTCCCTGTCATCAGATAAGAAGTGCAAACACGCAAGTGAGGTCATGTCTAATGTAAACTTTCAGGAAACTAAGGTCTTCTGATTAAGCCTGTAGCTGTCACAGGCTTCACTTTTTTAATGACATATATTTAGAAAAGTGATTAAATACCCATTTTGGAGGATCCCACGTCAACATTACACAGTGGCAAAACCCCTTTAAGAACATTGGGGTATGACCGCAAAGACTGCGCTGAAAAAAAGCCAAACCACTTTGGTCTCCTGGGCTGGACACAACTGCTGTTTCTTTATGTGCCAGAGGGCACACAGCTGCTATACACAATGCCCGTATCTTAATTGGTTTTCTTGGGTTAGGTCCACCAACTGTACAAGGTGGAGGAACATGCTAAGATCACACTGCCCTGTCCTCATTGTAGGTAGTTCCCCCTTCCTTTCTTTTTCTACCCTACCTGCTTCTATCATTTTCTGTTTTGAGGAGAAGCGCTTATTTGGGTTATCCTGGTACATGTAAAGAGCAGTACAGGACATTTACTGCTACATTGCACTGTAGAGAGGAGCTACTAGACCGCCAATCACTGCATGTAACTAATACAGATGTTTTACTAGTAAAATATTCATGATAATTGTAGGCAACCACAACAATCAACAAAGTATAAACCTCAGATCAACCTCCGTAAACAAAATAATGAAACCAGAATATGTTTCATATTTTAGATTGTGCAAAGTATCCCTTTTTAGCTCTGATGACAGCTATACACATTCTTGGCTTCATCAGGTGGTCCCCTGGAATGGTTTTTCAACAGTCTTGAAGGCGTTCCCAGTGGTGCTGAGCACTTGTTGGCTGCTTTTCCTTTACTCCGTTAGTTTAGGTCAACCTATTATGGAGGCCTTGGTCAGATAGCTGTTAAATAGCCTGGCGGTGTGTTTGGAGTCACTCTTCTGTTGACAAGCCAATGATGGTTTCACTAAGTGCAAGCCAGATGGAGTGGCATGTTGCTGCAGAATACTTTGGTAGTCTTCCTGGTTAAGTTTGCCTTCAACGTTAAATAAATCACTAAGTGGCACCAGCAAATCGTCCCCACAGCATCTCGCCACCTTCTTCTCCATGCTTTGATGGGAAGCAATGTATAGACTTCTGGTTTTATGTCCATTCCTTGTATTTCTTGGCTCTAGCAATTCTCTAGTTATTCCTCAGCAGTGGCTTTTTTGCAGTCTTCTAGGAAGTTGTTGAGATGTATGGTACTTGATCTCTGTGAAGTATTTACCTGAGGCGATTTTAATTTGTGGGTTCTGATGTTGGAAACTCTAATGAATTCCTCTGCAGCAGAGGTAACTCTTGGTTTTCCTTTACCTGGGGTGGTCCTCATAAGAGCCAAGTTCATCATCGTGTTGGATGATTTTCAAGACTGCACTTGAGGATACCTTCAAAGTACTTGAAATTTTCTAGATTGACTGACCTTAAATTAATGATGGACTGTCGTTTCTCCTTACTTTAACTGTGTAGTTCTTGCCATAATGTGAATTAGAACAGTAGTTGAATAGGGTTAAAACTGTATAGAACTGTGTATCAGTCCTACATCTACATAAAAGAATTGATGGTCTCAAGCACCTAATGAAGGCGAGAAATTTCACAAATGAACTCTTGACAAGACATACCTGCTAATTGGAAACCATTATAGTTGACTTCCTCATGAAGCTGATGGAGATATTGCACATCTGTCATCAAAGCAAAAGGGTGCTACATTGAAGAATCTAAAAAAAGGCCTGCACAACATACAGCAGTCAAATAAACAACATGTAGCCAGCATCGGACCCTTCACAGATAAAAAACAAAAAAATTCCAAAAATTAAAAAGTCCAGTTAGAAGTGTGGTATACAGCAAGGTGAAGTAAATTTGGTAAAATATCAAAGATCTTTATTCCATATTACAGTAAAACATATGGCATAGACACCAGGCAAATGAAGCGCTTACGTGTTTCGAATAAGATTGTTCGCATAAAATGCACCAAATGTTAACATTAGTAACAATTAGTAAATGGCAATTAAAAAAATGTTACACCTGTGTATAGATTACCGCTGTTGTGGTTTTTTTTTTTTTTTGTGCCGAAAAAGCCCACTGACTCAATCTTATAGTTGAGTCAGCCGTCAGCGTCTGGGTGCTGCCATGGCCCAGGCGCCATTTGGCGATCTCTTCAGCTGTATGCGTCTCCTCTGGGAGCGCATACAGCTGACAATACTATTGCGGAGCAGAGAGCAAGTGCTCCCTGCTCTGAAGAGGATTCCAGAAGGCTGTAAGCAGACTTGCTGCTCTCCAGAGTATCCGGCACAGGCGGTGTGCTATGTCATTGTGCGGCCTGCAGTCATCACGCCCCCTGTGCCAGAAGATGGAGCGCCTCAGAGCAGCGGGGGAGAGAGGTGAGTACTGGTATATTTTTCATTTTTTTTTTTTTTTTAAACCCTGCCCATGGGGGACATTTAACTGCCTATACCTGCGCTTGGGGGACCTATACCTGCCTATGGGGTACCTTTACCTGCCTATATATGTGTTATTTTTGTGTGTAGGCAGTAACTATTTAAATGACCAGTGTTCAGTGGGAGTGGCGTAAATTTACCAGTAGCTGCTGCATTTCCCACCCTAGGCTTATACTCGAGTCAATACGTTTTCCCAGTTTTATTGTGGTAAGATTAGGTGCCTCGGCTTATACTTGAGTATATATGGTACTTGGATCTTATTCAAAACGCTTAAGTGCTTCATGTGCCTGGTGACTACAGCATATGTTTTACTGCAATATGGAATAAAGTGTTTATTTTTGCGGAAATTGACTTCACCTTGCTGGATACCACACCCCTATCTGCACAACATAGACCTATAAGCCACATGTGGACCACCAAAGCATTTCTGGCTGTCCATATAGGGGTGTGGCCTATGTAAAGTTTAACCCCCAAACAGTCGTACAAAATGATTTGTGGGGGGTCATGGCCTTCACGGGTGGTAGGGCAATGTTCTCAGGCAGCCTGCCCCCCACGTCCTGTAATGTTGTGCAGGACTGATCTAAAATATAAAACACATTCTGGCTTAACACGTATTATTTACTGCACAATCCATGTGTACATTTATGTCTTCCATGTAAAATTACAATGTAGAAAACAGGGCTGTGGAGTCGGCAAGCCGAAGTCCCGACTCAGACTCCTCAATTTCCCAAACCTCCGACTCCCTCATACATGGCGCATGTTTAAGTGATAACTTTACTGTAGTAAAATGGTCCCATCAGGCTGTTTATCACCCTATGATACAATAATCAAGCTATTTAGGTAGAACAGACACTGACAAGCAAAAGGGTAACAATGTTTTGATCTTTTGAACACTTGTGGGTAAAATTGAAGAAAAATCTGTATTTGTATCCAAGTCCAGTCTGCACCAACATTGGCGATGTGTAGAAGAGACCTGGGATCAGATTTTGGTCAAGATGTGCTTGAATCTGATTCAGAGCCCAGAAGGATTCAGGCAGTATTAAAAACCAAAGGTGGATTCCCAAATACTAACAAAATAATAGAAATTAACATTTTGATTTTTAGGAGCAAAATTGTAACTAAGCAGATGCTAAATACTTGCAAGTCACATTTATGTAAAGGTTGGTAAGATCACTGTATATAAAATTACAGTAGCCTCATGTACAAAGCTGTAGTGGAGGGTGAGATATGGTGTCTGAAACTCACAAGTTCAAAACATTGTTACCATTTTGCTTGTTAGTGTAAAATATATTTATTGGACATGACTTTAGAACACAAAAAAATTGTAAATATACAAAACACTGCAGGAACATTTGTGGAGTCTCTGAATTTGTTCTGAAAAATAGTATTTCCTCCATCAGATCCTGCATACATGACCTCACATCTGATCTCATTATTTCCAGGCTAGAGAACGGCCTCTCTACACTAACTTGGGGGCAAAGCGGTGACCACAGGGGCAACATCTCGAACAATGTCAGGGTATAAAGGAATTGCCTCAGCCACAGTCAGTTTTGATGAATGGTTGAGCTCTTCTACTTCTTTGAAAACAGGTGAAAAATTTTGCTGAAATCTGTTTGCCCTGGGAGCGGAATCTTTTCCCCTGGGGCAGCGCTTTGCCTGCTCCATGTCATCAATTACCCTCCTCATGTGAAAAGGCTGAAGATATGGGAGCATTAGCACTGGCTGGACCCAATTCCTCTTGCTCTTTGCATCGAACTAACTGGACCAACTAATTATATATTTTGGGAGTCGGAGTCGGTCCATTTTATGACGACTCCGACTCCTGCAAAATAGCCTCCGACTCCACAGCCCTGGTAGAAAATGAGAACACCACCAACCTTGTATTTGTTTCTTTACACAGGCGCTTGTCTTTGCACTAATCTGCCCAAGTATCAGATCCATGAAGCATAGCACGTTCTGTCTGGGGAATGCTTCAAGCATAGTTGTTAAAGTAGACATGAATGAGCTCCATAGCTAGTGTCAATATCCTATCTTGTCTTATGACAAGTCACTACAGTTGTCCCATTTCCAAGCAAAGTCTAAACTGCTTACTTGTTTTGGACTTTAATCAAGAGGTGTAAAATGCTCTTTGCGACAGCTGCAGTTTAGAGGTCGGTTAGCCTTACAAGACTGTAAATCCACTGTGGAAAGTTTTGGCCCATTTTACCCTCACAAATGAAGTCACAAGGACTCCGGCATTATTTGTGTATGGCAGCTGACTCCTTGTAAGTCCAGAAAACTTGCTGGTTCCCTTTTGTGCCTGACGTCATTTACTCCTGTTATGAAAAAGTGAACTTCTTGCACCTATTATAGTAAAGGAGATCCCATGTAATCATTTGAGTAATATCCATATTTCACTAGTTGTCCCCCCCACCCTTTGCCCCAACACTCCACTTCAGAAAAAAATGGATGCTACTTGCTTTGATGTTATCCCATGCTCAGAGAAACTGCCCTGTGTCCTGTATCTGTTTTTATCTATGTCCTTGGTGAACTCCTACTATGTTTTTCCAGCCTTAGTACTGTGATTGGTTACCTGCTTCTTCATGAGATATAAGAACTGGTTACCTGTCTGCAGATCTCCTTGTGGCTCTGCTTTTATTTAATCCGATCCCTCAGAGTAAAGGTTTGACTACTTTCGTGCCTTGTGTTTTTTTGTTTTTTTTTCAGTGAGTGCGGAGCTTCTGAACAGTTAGGCCAGCATTTGCAATGTTGAAATTACGCGCGTTCAACAGTGCAGACATCACATATAGCCCGAGACACATCTGTGCCTCCTATACTTTAATGTTGTACGGCGCATATACACCTGAAAAGAAGTGGCTTCTTTTCAGACGTACATGAAATTACTATCATAAAATACCCACCGTGTGGTTGATGCCACGTATTTTACATTGCTGTATATACAAACTATATTGTGAATTGTTTGGGATGTATTTCAACAAAATTACGCTCAAAAGATGCTGTGAAGCGCGCCACCGCCACCCCCCCCCCCCCTTTTTTTTTTTTTTTTTTTTTTTTTTAACACGTGGTTCGGTAGGGCAGTATAGGAGAAAGAGGTGCGGACAGGTGGAAAAAGACTTTTTTTTTTTTTTTTTTTACCGATATATTACAAGAGTATATTGTTGTAAAAAAAAAAAAAAAAACAACAATGATTGGCTTCGGAGCAGGGATGTACATCCTGCGACCCAAAGGGGAACATGCTAATGGACATTTCTAGAACTCGCATATTTGGAGGTTAGGAGATGTGGTAGAGAGGGAATTCTCTCCATAGTAGTTTTAGGGTAATTTCCGGACTCTGAGCTATTTCTATAACGGTTTCTGTATCTCTGCCTCTGAGAAACTACAATGGAGAGAGCTTTACTTTGAGCAGCTACCTCAAGCTTCCTATCTGAAAGCCAGGGAGCTAGGGCCCCCTTCTTTTGATATGTCTTGGGTGAAAAATACCCTGTAAAGGGAATTGGTCACGTTTAACAAACAGCCTGACCTGCGGACATCATGTTTTAGAGCCAGAGAAGCTGAGTAAATTGTGATCTAGAGATATACAGAGATATGTATATAGTGTTGTTGTAGAAGATTATGTATAACTTGTTTTAGTCATTTAACCCCTTAGGGTATGTTCACACGGCGTAATTGCGGCACTTACAGTACGCGCCGCAATACGCCGGGTGATTTGGGAGTTGTGCTGATCAGCGCGTACTCCCGAAGCACAGGGGGCCAGCAGCCCGCCGACCCCATTGACATGCATGTAATCGCCGCGAATAATTGACATGTCGCTTATCTCCCGCATATACAATACGATTGTATTGTACGCGCGGGAGACGAGGCATAATCCAAAGTTCTCTGAGATGGATGAATTATGGATTACCATAATTCCGGCGTGCATCTCGCCACGCAAATACGCGGCAAAATGCACGCCAAAATTACGCCGTGTGGACATACCCTTAAGGTTACAGCCATTTTTTGTTTTTGTTTTTTTCCTCCCCGTCTTCCAAGAGCCATAACTTTTTTATTTTTCTGTCTACATAGCTATAAAAGGGCTTTTTTTTTGGCGAAGTAAGATGTACTTTGTAATGGCTTTATTAACTGTAGCCTAGAATGTATCGGGAAACCACAAAAAAAGTGGGGTGAAATGTGAAAAAAATCATACATGCCGTATGTTTTGCAGTGTGTTTTTTTATTTTTATTAATGTGTTTCTGACCATAGCAAATATGCAGGGTTTTCGTTATAGTATGGTAAAAAAAAAAAAAAACCAAACCGTCTTTTTTTAAACTTATTACTGACACAATGTTTTCTGCAACCAATAACTTTTTGTATTTCCACCTATGGCATTGAGTAAGGGAGCATTTTATTTGCGAACTGACGTGTACTTTTTATCGGTACCATTTTGGTATGGATGCAACTTTTTTGATCACTTTATCACAAATTTTAGGGGACCTGAAATGACCCAAAAAAACCCGCAATTTTTTCATTTGGAATCTTCTCTCTTCTACGGCGTTCAGCGTACAGGATAAATGGGGGTCTATTTTAATAGATCAGACTTTTGCATATGTGGCGATACAAATATGTGTAAATTGTTATCTGTAATATGGCAGAAGGGGGGTGATTTGAAGTTGTTATATTTTACATTTTTCCTTAAACTTTTAGGGCATGTCCCCACTGCACGGGTTGTCGGCCGGTTTTTCAGACTGAAAACCGGCCGAAAATGAGCACAATTGTGCTCTATGGGAAACCCGTGCAGCAGTCCACATGCCGGTTTTCCGCCCGCGGTTTTGCCCCCGGGGGCCCCCGGCGGAAAACATTGTAGAAGACAATTTTCCGTCCGGTTCCGGGATGGAAGATGTGCTTCTCAATGGGAGGGGGGAGGGCTCTTCTCTGCTCATCGCTTCGTCCAAAAAAAACGATTACCAGTTGGAATTTAAATAACCCAGTGCGTTCTAACCGTAGTTATAAATCCCTTATTGATCTATTTTGTTACAGACTCCCTTTTTTTCTTTGCAGCTTTACAGACCTACCTTCTGCATCAGTTCTCAGAAGTTCTTTCTAAAACCTATGACATTATTTTTTTATACTGCTTTTATAAACCTGAAGTTGTAATTTGAAGTGTGCTTGAAAAAAAATTAGACCTTTCAATGTGCCAAAGCCAAAAATAAATTGTTGTGGCTGGTGCACCCTGATCTGTTGCGCTTTCCAGATTTTAAATGCAGACCTTGGTCTTCATTATCAAACACCCAAATATGACTTTAAAGAGAAAATTTAAATATATGTGTGTGTGTGTGTGTGTGTATATATATGTATATATATATATGTATATATATATGTGTGTGTGTTTTACATATTTGTATAAAGTTATAATTTAGTTACACAACATCAGATTCTTTTGCAATTTCACGAATTAATTGGAATCTTAAAGGGGTTATTCCCATCCTATGAAGTGGTGTTGTGTTACTAGGAAGTACAATCACCTCTTAGTCATTGGGTCCCCCTTTTTTATCGCCATTAAATTTTGAAGAGAAAGAGGGCCAAAGCAGATAAGGCATGTCCCTTAAAGGGGGTTTTTACATGGTTTTCCCCTGCAATATGCGGTTAATATATGAAATGGCCATGCGTCTTCCCAAGCACTCCCCCTTGACACAACTTTCTCCCGGGGCCAACAAAGGGGGTACGCTGAAAAATCATGGCACTCAATGATGCTTATTTTACTGTATTTGCGGGGCTTTTGCTTCACTTTTTTCCCCCCCCCCGATTCGCCGACGGGGAGGGGCGACGGGTTCCCCTTTTTCTATGAGGCAAGGATTACCGAAAAAGCGCCGGGATTGGCGCCTACGAAAAGCAAATCCGGCGCCAGTACGGGCCAATACGTGGCGAAAAGCCGTGGGAAAAAGAGGCATCAATTTTTTCCAATTCCCAAAGGGCATGCGCCACTTTGTTTTCAGGATTGACCAGTGTGTTTTCAGGATTGACCAGGTCTCTACAAGGAAAATACTGACCAAACGTGCAGTCTGCTTTTAATAGATGTACATTTTTTATAAATTTTTTGTCTTCTCTTTTCCTTTTATTATTATACTTTGGACCTGTTTAGTGAAACATGATTCAATTTTTTATTAAATGTTTATCCTTTCCCAATGACGCCCCATTCCTGTGGTTACTGTGCATGCTTGACCATGATAATTTAGTTAGGTTACCACTTTAGTCATAGCCTCGTTTGTGGAAGCAATAATGGCTTATTAGAATGATGTGTAACTCATTGGGGGTCTTTGCATTTCTGTATTTGTGGCAGACAAGGAGTTGATGTAAGATAAGTGTGGAATTTTATTAACCCGTTTATTGGCAATGACCTTAAAGGGAATCTGTCACATAAAACATGCAATTTGATCTTCCATCATATGTTATATAGCGGAAGGAACTGAGCAGATAAATAACTGATTTTGTGGGGGAAAATTCAGCAGAATTGTAATTTATTTATTCAAATTTCTGTTTTTTTTTTGGGGGTTTAGGATGCATAGGCGGTCTTATCAGTCATTGACAGCCTTCCTGGTATAAGACATTACAAGTTCTATTAAATCATTTCTTAAAATACTACATATTAACCTGCTTAGCTCCTCCTGCTCTATAACATGATGCTGGAAGATCAGATCACATTTTCAATGTGTCACGTCTCCTTTAACCCCTGTTTTTCCTCCCCGCCTTCCAAGAGCCATAACTTTTTTTATTTTTCCATCTACATAGACATACAAGGGCTTTTATCAAGCAAGACAAGATGTACATGGTGTCATTCACAGTACCATAGAATTTACTGAAAAACCGCAAAAAAATTCCTGCAATGCCAAAATATGTAGGGTTTTTGTTATGATTTAATGCTGTAAAAATATCGAAACATTTTCTGCTTTTGAAATTTGAGCCTCAATGCCGTTTTCTGAGACCAATAACTTTTTTGTACTTCCACCTGTGGACCTGAGTGAAGATGCATTTTTTGCAGGGCTGAGGTGTACTTTTTATTGGTACAATTTTGGGATAGATATGACTTTTTTGATCACTTTCATTCCAATTTTTAAGGGATGTGAAATGATCAATAAAATACAATTTTGGCGATGTTCAGCATCATTGAGTAAATGATGGTATTTTTTTAATATATCATACTTTTTGGACACGGCGATACCAATTATGTGGAAAATGGCAATAGAGGGGTGATTTGAATTTTTTTTTCTCACTTGTACTTTGACTCTCCCTAGGGTACGTGAACAGTAGGGGGCATGATTTTGTACACCTTTCTACATTGTATAAACAATGCAGAAGGATGAACAGAGATGGCGGTTTTATCACTTCCTGCCTTGCATTTTACCAGTAAACCTATCTGAAGCTTTCAAAGACATGATCTTATCATATGTGATGCCCCTAATTGTTTAAAGGCATAGTAATCCTAATGTACGTAAACTTTTGACTTTGCAGAAAGTAATAAAATGCCTGAAAGACGCCAGTTACCTACCTCCTGTCAGCACAGGAGCAGGATATATACAAATCATGCTGAGTCATGAAGCTGCAGGGGTGAGTCAGGAGTGAGGAATCCAAGTGAGCGCCTTAAAACTTAAGTGAAATAATAAAGAGTACAACAGTGGATTCTCAATACAGCAAGTCACAGCCTCATAGACTGCACTTTCTACCCGGTGCCTTAAAAGCTCATTCATTTTGCCTGTCATCAGATAAGAAATGATTCACGCAAGCGCGGCCTGTCAGCTCCTGGGTCGTGACTAGGGAAAGCTTTGAGGTAGCTAAGGGGGATTGAGAAATGCTGTAGCTCTCAGAGTTTTCACTTTTTTTAATGACATCTATTTAGAAAAGTGATTAAATACCCATTACATGGTGGCAAAACCCCTTTAATTCTCTCTCTCATTATTCTGGCATTTGGCAAATATAAATAATTTTGGTAATCCTAATTAATCTATGACGGGTAAGGTTTATACTGATTTCATGTCAGATAGTGAGAAAAACATGAATGTGTGTCTTTTTATATAGTCTATGTAAACTTCTGGTTTCAACTGTTGGTGTGCGAGTATTTAATGGCCTTTTACACCTCAGTGGGTATTTGCATATAAAAAAGGCTTCTGGGAAAGAGCTGAACTCTATTGGATGCAGCAGTCCTCAAGTCACATGTGACTCTCACTAAACCTTGTAATGTAAAATGGGTTCAAGCCAAACCAGTTTTGTTCATCTCCAGAGGGGTGTTTGACCGTCATCCGTGCAGGGTAAAACGTAGGCTATGTCTACACGGCAATTGTAACATACCATAGAATTCTGTTGTAGAAACCAAGCGGTATTTTACAATCTTTGTGTAGATTTTGCTTCTGGTTTTCATGTTCTGTCCTGCCCACATACATTGAGCAGTACTATACTCCACTGTTTTCAAATTAAATATGCCGGGTTCTGGAACATGTTCTAAGTTTTTTTTGATCGGATTTGAAATCGGACGTCAGAAAATCCGAGCTGTGTAGACTACAACTTAAATTTTGTATCGAGGTCTATGGGGATGGTTTACAGTCACAACACCATCTACAAGAAGAACCTTTCCTGGCAGATTTGTCACGGATTTTAATTTCCCCACTGAAGTTGGTAGGAAAAATCTGCAGCATATACACATAGGACATTGGTATGCTACAGCTTGCAGGTCGCTTTCCATGTAGATTCTGCGCTGGTTTTTTTTTCTTTTTTCGCAGTGTGTGGTTGAGATTTCTTAGGCTAGGGCTACACAACACTGGACTTTGGTCGGTTTTTCAGCGGATTCAGTGTTTTGAGTCTGCTGAAAATCCAACTGCACCCAGCGCTGTGTAGCCCTCAATAGAAAATCCGTGCAGTAGTCTACACAAAATAAATTTTTTACTGAGCATTTCCACAACCTAAAAGCGTCTGGCGTAACATAGAACATGTTGTACATTCCACTGAACTGCCATCGGATTCCCGTGCAGCCCAGGTATGGGAATCCGAAATCCGACCTAGTTTTTTTTTTGTGCAAAACGGCGCTGCGGCGCGGCCCATTGTCGTCAAATTTGGGGCGGCATTTTCATATTGCTGCTACTGTAATAGGTTACAGTTTTTACATACACAAATCCACTGCGGAAAACCTGCAGCATAGTCGCCTGCGTGCATGTTAGCAATGTGTGACATGTAAATAATGTGGAATCTGGTGACTTGGTGTACACACATGTCTCCAAGCAATGGGGTATGGGGCAGACTTTCAAGTTTTCCACCTTCTCCCTGTAAATGTTTACACGTGCTGTGAGAATGTAGAAAGTGTTGCTTCTAAGCGTTCAGCACTCAGATCTCCCCTATATGTGCTTTTGGACTTTCTCATTTCTCTTTGCGGCCCCCACAGCTACCCTGTTTCTCCGAAAATAAGACAGTGTCTTATATTAATTTTTGCTCCTAGAGACTTGTTTTTAGGGGATTTTTTTTTTTTATGAACAATAATTCACATTTATCATTGAACAAAACATCAACATGTATTAATATACTGTAGTGATTACATCACAAACCTCAGCAGAAGCAGCCAAACTCTGAACTGCACAAAAAAATGCACTAGGTCTTATTTTCAGGGGTGTCTTATTTTCGGGGAAACCGGGTATTGAGGAAGTGTTTAGTGTGGATATTAATCTGTTGCAGTGTATGTTGTAACCTGCCGTTCATAGTCAAAGGGCATGTTTTTTTTTTCCACTTTTGGTTAATCATAAACTATCACTATCACAAAGTTCCTCCTAAAGAATTGCCAGTGTCCTTTCTGTTGTAATATCCCATGGAGAAGAAGCCCCAAGATGTGCTACTACTCTATTAGGTGGCTGGGTGGAGTTTAAACAGATTTGCTGAACTCTTTTGTAGAGGAAACCAGGAAGGAAATTTGACCTTTCTGGTTCTGCAAGCGAGGATCTCTCATCATTCCTGCTTCTAGATTCACTGTAAGTTCTGTGATGTTTTCCTGCCACTGATCAATCCCCTTTCTAAGCATTGTGGGGTTTTTGTGTAACTCATTTGTAAAGTTAGTCACCTTGCCTTAGTTATGCTAACGTACGTCTGGTTAATACTTTGTGCTTGCTCCCACATTTTGGAAGGTTTTAGCCCTGGCCACAAGCCCTGTTCAGTATACATGTGCTCAAGTTTCAGAACAAAACCAAGTGTAGAAATTTTTTATTTTTTTTTATCCTGCAAATTCTAATATAGACGACAGGCACATGACAGCCTTACATCCTTGCTGGCTTCCTGCTCCGTGTTTGTGCAGCTCACTCTACTTAATTAATAGGCTCTCACGAGGCGAGTGACAATTTTGTGGTTCGACATACTTTCTTTAGTATCGCGCTAATTGAATATGTTCATGTGTATAGCTGGAGAGCTATGATGACAGAAAAAGCCCATATGCTCCATCTAGTATGCTCCTCTATTTAAAAAGACAAAAATATATACGGTTTATTTAGTATTTTTAGATTCATTAAGAGGCATGTTTATTCCAAATGCTTCCATTCACATTTGCTGAAAGTTAGTTCCAAGCATTTATATTTTCCCACGTTACCCCTGGTTTTATCCCTTGTTTTTATACTTCAGTTTCCCTGCTGAACTTTCTTAAATGTATTTATGTACTATAATATGTTGTCACTCTTAACAATATGTAGACCTCTCTATTGCCTAGATACCATGATGGATGCTGTTTTATGTATCAGCAATTTTAGGCATTTATCATTTTTGATGGGTAAAGTAAAAAAAAAAAAAAATACACACACATATGATTATATATACATGTCTATATATGTATATTTACACACACATGTGTGTATATATCATGTATGTATGTGTGTAATTTTTTTTACTTTACCCATCAAAAATGTCAATATATATACACACACGCGCATACACGTGTGTGTGTGTGTGTATATATGTATATATATATATGTATATATATGCGCACACATATATGTATATATATGCGCACACATATATGTATATATATGCGCACACATATATGTATATATATGCGCACACATATATGTATATATATGCGCACACATATATGTATATATATGCGCACACATATTATTAATATATGCGCACACCTATATGTATATATATGCGCACACATATATGTATATATATGCGCACACATATATGTATATACACGCGCACACATATATGGCGCACTATATACACGCGCACACATATATGTATATACACGCGCAACTACACCTCACAAATACTACATTATATATATATAAAATATATATATATATATATATATTATATACACACACAATGTAGGTGTGTGTGTGTAATCATTTTTATTTATATATATATATTTTTTTTTACTTCGCCATCAAAAATGTCCCATGTTAAATACTATGACCCAACCGAACATCATAAATCTTTTGAAAACAAGCTCAAACCGGCCAAACAGTGTTGTCCTGCTGATGAATTGTATTGACCCTTTCCATGTGTAACAGCAATCATGCAGGTTTTAGTTGTGTGATTGATTGCGCTCTTTGGTTGTCACTTTACTGACGTGGCGAATCATGGTTTGTTGGATATCACCCAGGAATTCTTAGTCCCATCAGGCTGTTTGTTCCACCCTCTGTACCCAGGTGGGTGCCAATGTCTCTAGGGTATCCCAGAGATAAACAGGTTTCAGTCTTTCACCTGCTGTTTTTAAGCTTGTTGCTTGAACTCCAGGGAGCAGCGGCCTCGCAAATAAATACTTATTTACATTGTGGCTGAGAGAACGTAAAAGTGTTTTCTGTTCTACTTATGAATTCATCAAAAACATATATTAGGCCAGTTACCATAATGTGCAAGGATTCTCTGCCACTGCAAGTGAATTTTATGTATTTTACCTGACTTACCTGAGCACATTTTTACTGTAGTGTCTCCAGTATCTGTATTTGTTTGAAGAATGAACACAGAAAATGCACAGAAAAAACTTATCCCAGTAGTTTCTCCATTCTGTCTTTTTTTTTTGCTTTTGCCTATTTTGCGCCATATTAAAATTAATAAATCTAGAAACCCTTTTTCTTACCTTATTAGCCATTTTGAATCCAACAGTATGTGCCCTAGGTGCTCCCTTAATCCCTTCTGCTGACTGGACCAGGAGCTTGGCTTCTTTGCAAAGATAGTTAAAGGGGTTTTGCCACGAAGTAAAATTGACGTGGGAAGCTTGCAAATGAAATAATAAACATTTTCATCATTCATTATTATTAAAAATTCTGCACCGTTTTTGTTTTAGCTGCTCCTTTAGTGATCAATTGTTTACAGCTCGTCTCCAGGGGATACGACCAGGGCTGAGAGCTCCTCACTCCCGTTCACACATGCTCAGACATCACCTCTCCTCTCAGGCAGCTACTGAGTGTTCAAACCCCAGGTGCTGTGACTCTACTCCCGTCCTCTGTGCTCCTTAGTAATTAGTCAAACACTGCAAATAAATAAAAAAGAAACCTCAATCAGGTTTGTGCATTGATAAAGAGAAAAAAAAAAAACCCACAGGTTTGGTTCCTGCAGGGATTTGAACCTAGGACCATTGTGCTGTGAGGCAAAAACTTTACCTCTCAGCTACTCACAATGCTTTACATAAACAGACCTTTCTTTCCTACAGAGAGGAAAGGCCTGGTGATGTCATCCTGCTGGGTCACATGATATGCAATTCAAACAAATCACACACGCCTCCTTCCGAGCACACATAGCTGAAGAGCAGGATACAGGAGGTATGAAATGAGATCGTGGCAAAACCCCTTTGAGCCCATACAGCTCTACCCAAGCTGATATTGGAACAAATCAGCAGGAGAGTAACTTCTGTGTTTTCTAGTGTTTGAGTAGAGGAACAGAGAGAAAAAAATTCAGAATGACAAAAATTAAGGGCCCACCTACTTTTATCACTTATTCTAAAGTGATGGCATATCACTAGATTATAGGACTGTGAAACCCCTTGTTGATGGGCAGCATCACTGGTTTACTGATGCATGAACCCTCTTAACCACTGAGAAGATAGCTGCTGCACAACTCCATCCTAGTGAATGGGCTTGTCGGACTCTCACCAGAAAGTGATATATCCATGAGGTATTCACATCACAAATGACAAAGCCCTAAACTGTATCTTCTCAGCCTCTATTTTGGCCAGTATGCTGCAAAAAAAAAAAAAGTGCCCCCTCCACCTCCTATTTGACTTCAGTCAGAGATATCCACTTGACATACACATTCTGCCATTTTAATTAAACGGACCATAAACATAATCTGCACACAGCCCTAAGGGTTTGCCCCACAGCACCGGTTATTTGTTGGTTTTTCAGACGGTTTGCGTGCGGTTTTACAAACTGTCTGAAAACCGACAAGCGACGCTCCCCCATAGACTTCAATGGAAAATCCGTGCAGCAGTCCACACTGCACGGATTTTCCGCTGAAAGGTTTTTTACCCCGCCGGCGGTCCGAAAAACTTAGAACATGTTCATTCTTCCGCCCGGGCAGAACGTGGACATGTGAGTGCGAAGGGGGATGGCTTGAATCCACAAACGGCGGATAAAAGCTGTCCCCATGCCAGAAAATGACCAAACACCGGTCAGCATTTCCGATCGGTATTTGGTCTTTACCGTGTAAACGCACCCTAATAAGTCTTTAAATTAAATATTTTTTTAGAATTAAAAATACACTATAAATGATGTCAGTAGTGATTGGAGCAGTTCTTCTTAGTTTATAACACCAAACAGTGGTAAAAATGGAGATAATCAAGTGTCTACCACTGCTGATTAAAGTGAACCTGTCACATAGTTTATACCCCCCTTGCTGAGGACAGCACAAGCTAGTGACAGACCTGCTGTTTCCAGCACTGTGTCCCTTATTCTGTAACATGCTGTAGTTTCAGATCATTTAATGCTCAAATCTGGCAAGTCTGTTCTGCCAGAGATGAGTCCAGCTTATTCATGAGCATGTTAGCCCCGCCCACCCAACACTGATTCAACCTATTACTTTGAATAGGTAGAAACCAGTTAATAAGGAGCAGGTGGGCAGTGCTATCCTCGGGTGGGCGGGGGAAATGCCTGCTCATGAATAACTCTTTTTTTGACAGAACAGGCTTTTCTCTGTTGGATTTGAGTATTAAATACTCTGAAACTACAGCATCTTACAGAATTATGGACACAGCGCTGGAAACAGCAGGTCTGTCACTAGCTTGTGCTGCCCTCAGAAAGGGGGGAATAACCTATGTGACAGGTTCCCTTTAAATACTCTAAAACTGCAGCATCTTACAGAATAAGGGACACAGCGCTGGAAACAGCAGGTCTGACACTAGCTTGTTCTGCCCTCAGCATGGGGGGAATAAACTATGTGACAGGTTTTCTTTAAGTATAGATTATTAAAGATTTGTCATCTCTCCTGAAATGTCTGTTCAGGGGCCGGTCTACATGGCATGGTTTTATCATCGGATATTGAAACGGTCTGAAATACGACTGTCAACCATCCCCATACACTTCAATAGAAAATCTGGGCTGTAGTCTGCACAGCTCGGAATTTTTTGGTAGTCGGATTTTTCAAATAACTTGGAACATGTGTATTCTTTTGCCGGATTTACAGTGGAAAATGTACTGTTCAAAGGGGGACGGTTGAATCTGAAAAAAAACCGCCACAGAATGGCCCAAAAAACTATAAGATACTGGTTGATTTCTATATCTAAATCCGACCAGTATATTATCTATGCGGTGGGGACGTACCCTAATACTCCCAAAATATAGCATCTGTGTGACTTCATCATACACATTGGGTAGTATGTGCAACGGAATAAAGCAATCTCCCTTGTGTTGGACTTGAAGGCTGTCAATGGCTCTTCTAGTCTAACATGTTATCCTATGATAGAATCATTGACCTCTGAAACTTCATTCTTTCTGTGCGTTGACGACTAGATTTGTTTTGGTACAGCTGTGCTCTTATAATAACTGATAGCGTAAGGGACCCCGGACTAGGAGAGATTAGTCATTAAACAGGTGATAGTTTGCAAATATTTTGTGAAACACTGGTTGCAAAATGTCTCTTGAAAGGAAGGTGTAACCTGACTAGGTTCAGCTGTTAATTGTTTAACAGCAAACTAATCCTCTCGACAAGTGACAACTATGTGATGTGTTGGGCTCTGTTCACATCTGCGTCGAAGTCTTAATTTAACGTCTTTGTTGGAATAACTGAGCTGGATCCAGTGCCGTTCTTTCCCCTTCACAATTAGGCGCCTCTGCAGAACCTGACATATCCTGTTACAAGTAACCCTTTTGGGAGTTCTGTTGTGGGGCATCATGGGGGGTTGACGGATTCCCGGGTTGGTATATGTGGGTTCTGTTACAAAAGGCAAAAGCCGGCACTCGGCGAGTAATAGACGTAATAAAACCTGTGCTGCCACGAACCCTTCCCTGGTTAATCCTTTAGGGTTCTAAAAAAGCTGGTGTGAAAAGCTAAAAGGTCCCTACCTTCCCTGGATTATCACCCAGCGTTCTAAAAGCTGGTGTAAAGCAAGGTCCCCCTCACCATGTGTAGTTGTTTCCAATATCTTGGTGCACAGACTCCGTTCCGAACAAATGGGATAGATTGTGTGTTGCAAAAAGAGTCTAGCACAAAAATAAAAAAAACTTGTGGTTAAAATCCAAAAGTTTCATGAAAAGATCGTAAAAACATCACTGAAATATGGCCGTTGGCAATATCTTATGGCAAAATAATATATATATTTTTTAAGATATCCTTTCGCTTGCACGTTCTTAGTAATGGAGATAAGGGAGGTCAAATTCTACATGCATTAAACATTTGTTATTTATTTACTGTTTAAGTGGCAATCTTAAATCAATTGTAGGAGCTGGAACCTTAGTAATCTGGTGATCATTGGACCATGCGAGTGTCTCTCTTTTTTTTTTTTTTTTTCCATATGGGATTGTCTTATCAATAAAAAAAAAAAAATATGATAGCTTTCAGGTTTTATTTATGCATATTATACATAATACACGGTATAATCTAGCCATTGCCACTGTCTTTTCTTTTCCCAATTGCTCTCAATAATCCTAAAGATTAAAACTCCTGTAAAAACTACAATTGATCAATTTACTGCAGGTAAAAATTGCAAGATTTCCGATGATAATTTTAGGAACATTTCCAAAAAGTAATTGCTTGTAAGAAACGGATATTTATTGGTAGAAAAAGACTGTTCAGTCCATCTAGTCTGCTCTTATATTATTTCTTATGTATTTTTATCTTCGTATAGACACATGTTTATCCCCAACAGCTTTACATTCACCTACAGTTAATTTCCCAACCACATCTAGAAGTTTGTTCCACACGACTCCTATTCTTTCAGTAAATTCATATTATCTTATTCTGATCTGTGCCGCCTTTGGTTTTGTTGCTTATGATGGACGCTTTCCTCCTAAAGCCTTCTTTTTTTTTTTTTTTTTAAACCTTTTTATATTTAAAGATTTCAACCTTGTTTGCTTTCTCTTCGGGCTCCGGCTATACAATTGAGATTTTTTTTAAAGTCTTAAGTTTGTTTTCATATAATTGTTCTTGAGTGTACCTGTGTAGCCATGGGAGAGGTCTCTCTGCATACAATGATACATTAGCCCCATACAGACGTACAATAACGTCATGATTTCAGTAATGGTGTTTGCAGCAGGCTTACTTGGTTCTGATCCTGGCGTTTTAACCCCTTGGATGCCACAGCAAAATTTGTCTTGGGCATCTTAAAGATTGCCTCTGCCATAGGTAGGGTGTAACAGGAGAGCCAATTTTGTGCACTGTTATGCAATATAATTTTATTGCAGAACACTATACAAGCGATCATGCGCTCTAAAAGGACAAATTTAAGAGGAGGAAAAAAAGTTAAGAAAATTTTAGAAATTAAAAATTGTATTTCATTTGCAAAATCACAATCAATAAAAGACAAACAATCGGTATTGCCACATCTGTAAAAACATACTGTACAGTCAACAGCAGGAAAAAAAGCCCTATGAGAATTGTATGTTGTGGCCCCAAATAATTGGGAAAAAAGACCGATCAAAAAGTCACATGTCCCAAAATGATACCAATGAAAACTATACTTCAGCCCAGAAAAAACAAGCTCTCACTCATGCTTATAGATGGGGTGGAAAAAGCAAAATAATTTTTGGTTGCAGAAAATGGCGCTTCAGCACAAATTTAAAAACTAAAAAGGACAAAAACTCTTAACTTTTGGGATTGTCAGAATCGTACCAACTTGCAGAATTCAAATTGCATGTAATTTTTACCGTATAAAAATGAAACCTGCGCAGAAATAGCATAATTGTGGTTTTGTACATGTCCACAGTACCTTTTAGGGGTATGGAAAATGTTACCATTAAGGCCATGTTCACACGGCTTAATTGCGGGAGTAATTACGCCCGCAATTACCCCGTGTGGGCGGGGGGGAGGGGGGGGCCGGCATTCCCCGGGGCCCCTTGACTTGAATTGCCAGCGGGGTATAGCCGTGAAATTCACATGTCAATTATCTCCCCGCCGGGCGGGGAGGAGCGTAACCCCAAGTTTTTTTCGGCCCGTAATGCGCCCCTCGGCGGAAATTTGGACAAAATACGGCCCTTTTTTAAGCCGGGGAACAGGCCTAAAAATGACATCTTGTCCTCCAAGAAAAAAGCCCTTTTTAAAGGGGATTTACCTTCCTTCTTCGGCTGAGTACATTTCTCTTAGCTTCCCAGCTCTGTGAAGCGGGGGGTTCTTCCCCTCCCGCTGGATGACTCACCCCCCCCTTCACTGTGGCCTGAGCCCCCCCCCCCCCCCCCCCCCCCTTCCCCCCCCCCTTTGGTCCAATATCCTGTGTCTCTCCCATCAGTTTATTTTAAAAAGTGTTCTACCACAGGCTGCATTAAATCTAATCGAGCATGATCTTCACAGCTGGAGATGTATTACAGTTTCTAATAAAAGGGACAGATCTGGTGTTGCAGGGAGTTAGGCACAGGGTCAAAACTGTCATGTTTTTCATTGTACAATCTGCTGCAGTCGTTTTTTGCTAGGGTGGAAACAGAAACTGCTAGGCCCCTAAAATCTGGTCTTTTGTACGCCGTGAAACGCCCCGGGGCTGACAGAATGTAAAAGAGCTTCAGCTAGGAAAACAAAGGAGGGAAAGGGGGGAAAAAAAAAACCCCACTGGTATCAGTGAAATAAAAAACAAGATAAAAGGGGCACTGTGAAACAAGGCGCTTTGTAAGAATCCAATTTCAAGTTTGCTTGTTTTCCTGCCCCCTTTTTCTGAAGACCATTTAATGAAACGATAACACCCCTTTAAGTCTATGTAGATGAAAAAATTAAAAAGTTATGGCTCTTAGAAGGTGAGGAAGAAAAAACGAATGATATGTCAACAAAAATGGCTTTAGCCAGAAGGGGTTAAATTGAATGGTAACATAATATGTAGTAAACGAGCTACTCTTTGTATGAGCTGCTTGAGTCGTTTAGAAATGAGGTTGGTGTATTAGATTTAAAAACCACATGGGATTAAAGATTAGGTGTTCATCTTGTGATACAGGTTTTTTATATACTCCGTTTTTTGCAAATTTTTTATTCCATTACGAAAATTAAACATTTATAAAAATTTTTTTGATACGTAAAAATATTGTTACATACAGGTTTAAGATTTTCATTTCTTGCTTTTTTTAACAAACCCCAATTAAAAAAAAAACAAACCTTTTTTTTATTTTTTAATTCTTCAAATTTTTAAAAATTCCCAAAAAAAACCAACCAAACCACCCCAAATTTTAAAAAAAACAAAAAAATTTAACCCCCCCCCCCT